>PVKU01001015.1:0-82581 GCA_004027475.1 Anoura caudifer | reverse complement strand
TTAGGATCTGGGGTATGTTGTCCTCAGCTTTCATGTAGTGGTTCAGGAAAGTATGTGCTATGTTACAGTGGATCATGGTGGAGTCCAGGGAAGCACACGTCCTAAGAGAGTGGCTTCTCTGTACATCCTTCAGAGAAGCAGAAGTCTACATTTCTGGTCACAGTTCAGTTCCTAAGCATCTCCTGCGAATCCGTGCCTGGTTTGGCAGGTTCCCACACAGCTCCATCAGCTCTGCCAGATCCCCCTACAGCTCCTTCAGCTCTCTCCTTGCACCCTTTCCTCAGCCCGCATGGCTGCTTTCCTCACTACCCCAGGCCACATGGTCAAATCCTGATTCCAACTAGCATGGCTTCTACCTTACATACCAGCCGTCATGGCAGATCACTTCACTACAAACTGCTCAGCTGCTTACTGCTTCCTCTCTCAGACCTCATGGTGGACCCCTCTTCTCTCAGCCCACCCTTATTTTAAATGTTGACCCAGAACTTCCTGTGTGACCTCATATTGGGCCCCTCCTATGATGTGCTACTCTTGCTGGTTCCCCCATATCTTTTACCTTCTTTTGGCTGCCATATTTAGTCAGGGCAAGAGTTCCCTGTGATGCATAGGCATCTGCCTCCCTGCCTCTCATGCAGGTGTAGTATAAGCTACCCTTACCCTCCGGGTTATGTCAGGAGTCACATTCTGACAGTAGCACAGTCCTTTCACTCTGGAGGGCAGCTCACTTCCCTCAGGAGGGACAGGGCTATCAACTTGCCATTGTTATGAAAAGTATCTTAACTGCTATCCTTTCCTCCTTCCCCCAACCATGGGCTGTGGACAATTTCTCCTATATTCTGAGGACCCCCCACCCCTGCTTTGGTTACACAATCACTGGCAGAGGAAAATGAGATTATCATGATGGATTTAAATTCATTCCTTGGGCAGAGTGAAGAGGTAGAATCCACATTGTCCCATTTTGGACAGCACTAGTCAAATCAGGATCCGCTTAGCAAAGCAAAAGGGGACAGGCTATCGGACTGACGTTTATTTGTCTCTATCACACCTCTGATAAATGTTTTCCTTTGTTGTTCAGACTGCCACAGAATTAGGCAATTCCACATTGGCCCATAGGGGGCATCAACAGGCTTGTTAGCTCCAAACTGATTTATTTTTTACAAGAGAATGTTCTTAGTTTACATCATGAAAGTTTGATTTTAGTAACAAGACTGATTCTTATTTTGTCTCCATCAAAAATTTCTAAAGTTTTCTTCGGGAACAGTTTCACCTCTGTTGCTCTGTTCAAAATCTAAGCCTAAGGAGGTGAAACTACTTACTTATAAACAAATACTCTAAGATAAAATCAAATTAAGTCTCTCTCAAAGAGGAAAGAGGACAAATTGTGCCCCCTTGTTACCAATGTATCATAAATATGTATTGCTTCCACTGATACTATATGACAAGCTCCTCACTGGAAGTGGCTGTGTCTTATTTATTTTTGTGTTCAAAGAAGCTGACACATTTCTTGGGTTGTAACACATGTTCAATAAACGTTGTGCGGAATATATCAAGACATGATTTCACGCAAATTTACAAGTGGCAGAGTTATAAGACAAGGTTCTTGTCATGGCGTTAATAAATATTCTAATTTCTTTTATTACCATAGTTCAGGTAGTTTGACAATGATCTTTCAGCTGCAGTGAATTCACCAAGTGGTGATGACCATGAATTGACATTACTCGGCATGGATGTGGGATTAGGCTGTTTTCATAGCACCAATCCCTCTATCCTTCCCACACTTGTTGGGGCATATCAGTCCCAGAGTCCGTAGCTGAGAGATATCTGTACTGTGGGAGCCAATTCACTGCACTCTAAGCCTCACTAACGCCTGTGTCTGAATCAGAGCAAGACATGAGGGTGCAGGATTTACTGTAACTTGTTTGCCTGGTTTTCATGCATTGGCTGGCTAACTCTGGCAGTCAACTCATCTCTCAGTTTGATAATGATGGAACCAAAAAAGAGTAGACTGTTTTTAAAATTTTTTTAAAAATATATCTGTTGAGAGGCAAGCTCTTTACAATGCTGAAACAGATAAACCAACCAATATATCACAAACCTCCTGGTTTCAGAGGAGTTCATAAATAGAAATTTCTTGAAAATGAAATACTTAAAATGTCAGAGGAAGGTGAGAATCAAGAATAGATGTCAATAAGGAGCTTTAGAATGTGATTTTCTGGAGTTGAGACTTAAGACTTCTCTATCATCCTGTCCTATCAGTTACCTAATGCAGTACTTTACGTTCTGTAGGAACAATGCAGGAACTTTTGCCAGAAACACTTCTTTCCCGAAACGTAAACACTAGAGGCCCGAGGGCACTCGCATTCATTAGCAGGTCAGGATGTCCTGGCTCAGTCTTGATAGGAGTTTCAGTGACTGCTGACAGCTCCAGCCTGCCCGGGCTAAGCCAGTTAGTTTGCACATTTCCAGTCTCTCTCAGCCTGGGTAGCTGTTGCCGTCCTTCCCTGAATGGGAGCGTGAACTTCCTCACCCTTATGACGAGGAGTTATGCCTTGGGCTTACGGCTGACTTTTTTCGGAAGAACACTGAGTCAGAATATGGTAGTAAAGGTCTCAGATTCTGGGGCCACATTTTCCGGCTTCAAATCCTAGCTCTGTCACCTGTATGTGACCTCAGGGGAATTGCTGCACTTTTCCTGGTCTCATAGCCTCGCTTTTCTTACCTCCAACATAGGGTTGTAATAAATATTAAATGAGAGCCCTGTCCGCCATAGAGAAAGCACTATGTAGGTAAGGTCGTCGTCATTCGTGTCCATCCCAATGCAGACACGTCAGCAATTCCACATGGAATCGGCACCAACCTAGAGAACTGCTAGGCTGCAAAGATACCTACAAAATAGCCTCTGTAGTTACTTGACTGTGAACACCATTTTGCTTCAGTATTTTTGTTCTAAGTTTTCTTAAGCACTCTTTTTATAATTTCTCCATTTTCAAGTCAAAATTTAAGATTTTCAAAGGCTTGAAATTTCTGTTATTTTTTTTTGTAGACCCAATGCAAAAGCACTAAATATATGTCAAATAAAAAATAGACTGTTTTTAAAATAAAAAAAAAAAATCTCTTGAGAGGCAAGCTCTTCACAATGTGCAAACAGAGATAACCAACCAACACAGTCACAAGGCCCCCAGTTTCAGAAGAGTTAAATTCTAGGGTTGATTTCATTGTTCTCAGTGTACTAATCTGACTACCTTATCATGTAATCTTTCCACCTAACATCCGTATGACTTCAGGATACCTGGAACTCATCACTGCCTATTATCTTAAAGAGGATTGCGTGCTAGGATTACCCCTGGCTGCAGCGAAGACAGACATTGTGGTATTGAGAAATAATCTCTATTGAGATATTAGGAAGATTCAAGTCATACACAGTTAGGGTCTTTTTTAATCAATGAAATATTCAGTTGGCATTATTCAAGTAACACGGAGTGTCTGATGATTGGAAACCATGCAATGTGGGCAGGATGTTGCTGAAACATGGCAGTGTGGCCTGGTCTAAAAAATAACATTTTGATTGTTTCTCTGGTCATTTAAAAGTTGCATCTACATCTTGCATACAGTTTTTTGTAGGCAACTCAGAATAAATGATTTCCACGAGGCAGTAGGTTTGGCCCAGGTAAGTGGGGCAGCAGGGTTGTAAGAAGCACTGGCTCCGGAACTGGACTTCTGCACCATCATCAGGTCACAGCACCAACACACTTACCTGCTGTGCAACCTCAGGCTGAGGATCTATTTTCATGTCTGAAAAATCAGCATAAAAATAATACCTACATCATTAGGTTACCGGGAGCATCAGATTTGAGAATGTATATACGGTGTTTAGCCCAGAGACTGTACAGTTAGAGCTCAACACATTCAGCCATGACTACTTCTTACCATCATTTGAAGGTATTTCCCACGCTGACTCTGCATTGGTAAGTAACATAGTAATAAAAAGATGAAAAGAAGGCTCTTCCTAGTTAGTGCTAAGTCCTGCTTTATTCAGGGGAATTCTGATTTGCATTGCATTAAATGATTTAATACTTGTGAGACCAGAAGGTCCTGGAATTGGATACCCACCCTGTTTTTGTCAGAATCTCTGAGTCAAGTTGAGGCCAGCTGCCACCTTCTTACATGGTTTTCATCGAATAAGGAAACCTTCCCCCACTGCTTTCTCTGATAGGCCAAGGAGCTCTTGAGAAAACTGTCAAATATAAGAGCAGGTTCCTGGAAGGTGGAAGTAATTTGCTTGAGGCCAAGTGTCTATAGAACTACTGGGCCTGTCTTAATAATAGCCAATTTTAATGAGCATCTACTATGTGCTGGCACTGAGTTAAACACTTGACATGCATTAACTCACTTAATATTCATAACAACTTCTTAGAATGGGACTTTCATCATCTCATTTTCATATCAGAAAATGAAAGTCAAGAGAGGTGTGTAATTTGTTCAAATCCTCATAATGCTTAAGAGCCAGGATGTGCTCCGAGCACAACACAATGCCGACTGCAAGGGATTTGTGTCTGATAATTTTTGCTCCTCTGAGACCTGCAGGGGACGTATATTTTTGAAAAGGAAACATTAGCTTCTTTTGAAATTTTTCTTTCTCTTTATTTACACAGGTTTTTTTTTTTTAAAGTAAGTAACAGCTTTATTTTCTAATATAGCAGTAGTGAGAAACATCAAAAGACGGAAGACCAGATAGAAGAAGAAAGGTTTCGTTTGGTCACTACAGACTGAACTCACATTTCAAGTGCTTTCTCTGGACTTACCTCTCCAGGGTTAGAATTAATCCCCTCATCTCTGGGCTCCAAGATGCTGATAAGTCTTGATAAGTAGACCAATTGGCTCACAATCTCAGCTTCCATGAGAAAGTATTTTCAGCATCAAGAAGCTCAGTTGTTTCACTGGACACCAGCACTATTTAACATGGGGACACAGTAAGTATGTGCAGTTGTTTAATTCAAGGCCAGGCAGTTCTCAAGATGTTCACAAGACATTCAAGCAGATGAGTCTTGTAGGTTGTCAAGAGACTGGGACTAGAAATGGAAATAATGGCTTCAAGTAATGTGACTAGAACATGCTTTCTGATGAAAAGCAGAAACTCAATAAAGTATCAGACAAACCTCCTTCAAGGATGTCCTCTTTCCAGAATCACTGAGGAAACTGAACTTTGAGTGACTTGCCACCCAAATACAAGAGGGAAGAACAAGTGAATGTTTTCTTTCCCCCCTCTCTGTTATTCTCTTTAGAATATGTGAAGTTAGTAAATTACATTACTCTCCCTCCCCCCGCCACCTTGTATGTGCGTGTGCGTGTGTGTGTGTGTGTGGCCTCCAGCAAAGATTGGGGAAGAAAAACATGTCTAAATAAGCGCTAAATTTTATTAGTGTTTTAAACATTGTAACAAGTTTACTGAACCTCAATAGTTAAGCCAGATCAATCAAATGAAGGCTGGGAGGAAAAAAGGGAGGGGAGAATATAAATAACCTTATATTTATATCTGCTAATACCCCATCAAAGTCCTATTCCTAAACTTTGGCCACTGCTCTGTTATCATTACTGTAAGTAACACATAGCTCATTAATGTTCCCTGTAGGAAAAATTACAGCTTTATCGTCATACTCAGGAAATAAGAAACAAATAAGCTTCCACATTGTCTGTGATCGGTAATTATCACCTGAGAGGAAGCCATGTATAAAGCCTTTGGAAGAGGTAGCTGAGAAAAAACAGGGTAGAAAATGACCTAGGCAGTTTGGTTTTTTTTTTTTCAGCCTGTCCAGGGTTTTGCTCTAAAGCATGGTCAAATGTGTTGGTTGCATTTAACTGATTCAACAAATGTGTTAGGCACCTACTCGGTAGCAGACAGATAACTGTTACTGGTGCTGGGGTGTGGGCAAATGCAAGTCCCTACCCTTGTGGAGCTTACATTCCAGCACCAACACAAGCAAAACATAGAAACAAATGAATATGTTTAGATAAATATGGATGTCAGGAGGTTATCAGGACTCCGAAGAAAAACATAGCACATGGGTGGATAGAGACCAACAGGGGAAATGGCATTTTAAATAAGGGTCGGGGGGAGGGTCGCTTGGATGACACCACATTTGAACTGAGACTTGAAGGAAGTGAGGGAGTGAGCCAAGCATATCATAGGTGAAGAACATTCCAAGCAGAGAACAGCAAGTTCAATGGCCCTTCAGTTATTCTGTTGATTGATGACCTGGTAATACAGAGTTGGGCTCTCATTTCTACTTAAGTACCTGGGGGCAGTACCGTGGGGCTGGCCAGCAATGGTTAGAAAACATAGCACAACTCTTCACCCAGGTGGTAGGTGCAAATATGGGAGGAATCAAAAATGAAAAAAAGAAAAGGAAGAGTTTTTTTAATTTATGAGTGTAAATCCAAGCGTGCTCATTTGCAAACATCATGCTGTTTCTTTCACTCACTGAATTGCCGAGCTCTCTGTGCAGCCCCAGTTCTCAGACTTGAATGTGCTCTCCGGGCTCTGACCATTTCGAAGCCTCCTCGTTGTCACTGGCTGCAGCCTCCTTATAAATGCTTATTCTCCGCATTATTTTCCTTTTAGTTGATTGAACTGTGGTGCAAAGGGTCTCTCTCTCTCTCTCTACGAGAACTGGCTCTGGTGCTCCAAAGCTTTTTTCACGACTAAGCATTTAAAAGTAGTAAGGATTTGATAAATATAAAGGTCTTGACACAAAGGTTACTATTTGGAAAGTTTAGTTAACAATACCCTCTTCCGCTCCTCAAAAAAACTTAATGTGTGTTGCTTAAAAAGGAGGGAAACCTGTTCTTACTTAGGAAACAAATCCACCAGGTACACATCCTCAATGCTGAGAAACACTGTTGTTCAAGGTCAAGTTAATACTTTTTAAAAATTAGAATCTCAGTAAATACCAGCGGTGTTGAAGTAGAAACAAATCATTTAGGAACCTTGTGACATTTACTGCTCTTTATGTTGAAATCCTCCTTGGCAAACAGCAGTAAACGACAGTTTCTCCAGGGAAGATTTTGTAAATAAGGTTTCGCGGTTTTTTTTTTTTTTTAATTTTTTTTTTACTTTTTCCACTTTATCAAATTGGGTGTAGGAACAACCACTTGTGCTCCCTTTACGCTCAGGAAAACACAGCAAAGTGAAGCACAGATCACACCTTCATGCACTGGAACCACGATACGCTCGTGTGCTTTTTGTGGCCTATGTGGCATGCATTTCCAGATCTCACTTTACCCCTACGAACCAGAGAGAGAAAGAAAAGAAATAAAACAGTGATAATAACACAGAAAGAACTCATATTAAACAATGAAATAGACTTCAAGATGTGCACACGTACACAAATATAAATAAATACAAAAATTTGCCTGGACACATTGAGGCGCCTCAGGCCCTCATTTTAGAAGTAAGCGAGGTGGAAAGCCAGAGAGTCATTTGGAATGCTAAATTCACTTAGGAATGTTCATCGAAGGCAGCCAGAGAATCAAGGGACCTTTTATGGTCCGTTCTAGTTATAAAATGACTCATTTAGGTATTTGGATAAATCTCTGAATGCATTTGTTGCAGTTCCAAGAAAAGAAATTCACATTGCAATTGTGAATGTTTATGAAGTAGTTACTTTATGAGCTGAGAGTTACTTTCAAAACTGAAACACATATGCAGCATTCATTGAATTTGACCTTCTGGAGAGATGATCCCCTGTTGTTAACTACGTAATACCACCAGCCACGTCACACAACCCAGACTACTGCCTAGTCAATGTGGTTTCCCCAGCACACGTCTGGCAGTTGTACTGTTTTATTCATGCATAAATGTTTTAGGACTCCCAAAATAAATACACATAAAGATACAATTATATTTTTAAAGATACCCACAAAATAACGCTATCTTTTAGGTATCAAAATTGAATTACATTTGATTTGAAACCGTAGTTACTATAACACACTTTTCTTCTATCCTTTTCTTATTTCTGATCTTTTCATTTCTTAAAGTAGTGCCAACCAATTGACAATGAATTTCATTTTTATAAAATATAGAGAAGAGTTTTTTCTTTAGTCCAAGATATTGGAGAACTCATAGAGAATGGCAAGAGTAAGGCTTTCAAAAAATTAAAACTTTTACAAAATGTTCATAAAGCTCTAAAATAGATGATTTTAAGCCAAAAGCATGAAGCTTGCCCTTTCTGCAATTTCTAGGCAGCCAAAAACTTCGTACTGAGGCACTATCCAATTTCTTAAGAGTGTGGGTCGGAGAACCGCTCCTTGCTTCTTGGTGGATTTCTGTCCTACTCTCCGCTCCTAGGCACACTGCTACCCCAGACAACGTGCAAGCAACCATTTAAGAAAAAGAACATATCGTCTCATAGACAGCTATTTAGTTCAGCAATAAAATAACCCAAATACATCTCATGTTTTTCTACAGACTTTAGAGAAGAGAGGAAAGGGTGCTGATTTTTACGGGCCATGGAGCTGAGAGAAAGAGTTGCCTGAGGGAACCATGGAACTACAAGATGAAACGTGTTTTGCCTTTCGTAAGGCCTTTCGTAAATCACCGTAGAAGCTGATGCAAGTGCTTGCCATGGCTGTGCCTACTGCAGATTGAGGAAATGTCCCCGTGCAGAGCCGGCTGACTGTAGCCTGTCAAAGACTCTGGTTTGCATCGTCTTCCAGTGGAGCACAAAACCAACCGCTGGGATGGTTGTACTTGTGAACAAATTCTGGTCTCTTTCCACTCCAGTGAAGACTTACCCCACTGGATAAAAACCCTCCTCGACAGTCCACAGTGCAGGAGAAGTCAACAAACTGACTCGGGGAAAGGATGCCCCACAGCTGACCAGCAGTAGCATAACCCATCACGCAGCCCTCCTCTTCAAAGGGCTCCAAAATGCCCACTGAAGTCATTAGGCCGTCCCAATGCAAGTGACGGAGACCCGGGCGTATAGGGTCCATTACACCATTGATGACGTCACCCATAGCACGTTGGGCTTCGGAAAGATACCCATTAAATTCTTCTGAAGGTTTTCTCCGAATTGTGACACCTCTTGTTTTCTTGGCAACTTGCCATGTATCGTCTTCAATGCCATGGTGCTGGATGAGATGGTTTCTAAGTTTAGTTGCAAAAGCAACAGCATCAGGCACATCTTCCATTTGCTTTTTCCCTCCCTGAGAAGAAGTGAGGAGTGGTGAAGAGCTCAGAAGCATCCTTGCAGGACAAGACTCCATAAATGCAATTTTCTTTAATTATATGTCTTCATTCTTCTGATTACTCAGTGGAGATATAATCTTAATCATTTACTGCCTAAGGAAAAGTCTACTGTGGCAACTCACTGTTTTAGAGTTTAATGGAACCCAAGATATCTCTGTGTTTATCTTACATTCTGGAATAAAAGTCCCAGAGAAGTTGTATAGAGTTAGCGAACGGGATCCTGATTCTCGGGTTGCATTTTTTTTTTCCCCATTACAACATTCTGCCCTTCATGGTTTTCTGTTATGGCTTCACATTTCAGAGGCACCTTCCCTTTTCTCAAGCAACAAACATAGAAATAAAATACACTGTCAGAAAATCTGGAATTCTAGAGGCAACAGGTAGGCTCTCACTAGACCTGTGAGCCATAATTTAGCCCAAGGCTGAGGCTGGTTGGAGGCAGACACAGTAGTGTTCCAAACAGGTAGTTATTTCAGACAAATAAGATGACTGCTTTTCTTTCTCACTATAGTTACTGTTCAGGTCGCTTGTTAAACTGGACTTGTTTTGCCATCAGATAGAACTCTAGTAGCGTTGCCAGCTGAAGAACAACCTAATTGGAGCTCTCCAACAGTTGATCATACCCTAGTGGAATCATAAATAATACTAGTTGATAGTTTAAGTCCAGTAACCAGCTTCTTTCCTGCTAGTTCCAGACAATGATTTTGGATCGAGTTCTATTCTCTTACTTGCCTTGGCTAATGAGACAAAAAACACGCTGTTCATGTCAGCTGATTGTTTGCAGACAAAAGGACACATCTTAGGTAAACAGAAACTTCTCAAAAACACACACGCAAAAAAAGAGAGAGAAAGTTTTGACATCACTTTGAGTGAAGTCTTATAAAGAGTAACTTTTATGATATGTGACTCATAAAACGCATATATACATTAAGAACAAGAATGAGAAATCTCTTAGTCCTTAGGTGAGTCTTGGTGTCTTGGCCACAAATATATATAAGGTATTTTCACTGCTTTATATGCAATGTTCAGTGGGTGGTTATCGAAATCTCCACCTCTCCTTCTCTCCTTCTCTTTTAAAATAAAAAGAAGTTTTGATACTTCAAATGGAAGGAGACTTGGCAACTGGGAGAAATTGGGCAGTGTGGCAAGAGTTACAGAGTGAGTAATGTTTTGATGTCATTTTTTCTTGATCAAGTATAAATACCTTTGCAAACACATTTATTGCTGCACCCAAAGTCCACAGGAGAAAATAATGTTCATTATAGTAAAAGCAAAGTATTTTCATAATAGTTGTATGAACCAAAATCAATAGATAGCCCCGTTGAACTCTGCCTACCCAATCTGTATAGATCTCGTTCAGCAGTACATTCTTTTTTTTTTTCCTTTTCATTTCATGTTAAATACTGAATCTGGAAGAACTGTTCTATTTCCCTTGAGGTTGTTATATCTTGATCTCTTCCCTCACCCTCCTTCTCTTCTTCTTCCTCCTCCTCTTTTTCTTTTGCCTTACATTTTAGTCATCCCATTGAAAGACAAGAGAGTGAAAAATGGACAAAAAATAATCAACATATTCTTGTAAAGAGCCTACTATGTGTCAGAGTGTTCTCAGTCCCCCAAATAACGGTGATCTTTGCTCACCTGGAGCTTACATGGGATTTGGAAGGGGTAAAATAATAGACGCTGAAAAAATTAGCACAATAATTACTTCACACTGAAATTGTTATTTAGTTTGGAAGCTCAGAAAAGGCCTCAGTTAGATGGTGATGACGTTTGAGCTGTGACTTGAAGCAATGCACAGCTCTGGGGACGGAACTTTCCAGGAAGAGTACAAGACCCTAAGGCGGAACTGAACTTGGCAGGTTTGAGGATCAGAAGAAGGTGTGGATAGCTGGGGCAGAGTGAGTGCCACCTGAAAGGCAGAGATGGGCCAGAGTTTGAGAACCCTGAGAAGCTACAATGAGTCAGTACTTTATTCAATGGCAAGTCACTGGAAGTTTTTAAGCAGAGCAGCGATGTGATTTGATTCAGTTTGTAAATGATCACCATGGATGTTGCATCCAGGTGAGAGATGATGATGTGTGGACCAAGTAGTGTCAGTGAAGATGGAGAAATGCAGACGGGTTTGAGGTGCAGTTTGAATATAAAAGTAAGAAGATTTACTGATGGATTAAATAGTCTGGCAAGGGAAGAGAGATATCAAGGATAAATTATTAACTTTTAATTGAGCAACTAGGTGGGTTTACCAGATTGAGGAAGGGTTAGGGATCAGCTGGTTTGTGGAGGGAGTATCAAGAGCTCCTTTCTGGCCATAGGATCCTGTGTAAATCTCTAGCACTTCCAAGAGGAGCATCATTGCTAATAATATTTTTAATTTACAAAGTGTATCATACACTTCTAACAGTTTTGTTCTCATGACTGATGGACAGACTGCATGGGTGGGTGGGGAGAGCTGGGCACGAAGGGGACATGAGTGGAGAGGGGCATGGAGCACAGAGGACAGGGTGCTCACCATGGAGTTGTTGTTGACCACACGCTAGGCAGTCTGGCCTTGGCTCTGCTTCGTGCTCTTAAGGAGTTCAGTGCCTTTCCTTCTCCCCTGCCTCCTCCAGACCACAGTTCTGGGGGTTGATATGAGGTGCTTCCCAGGGAAAGGAAAACAGCAATTGGCTTCCACCCTCTTTCTTTGGCAATCCTCACTTGTCTTTGAAAATCTATACTTTTCTTGATATATATGTCATTCTAGTTGTCACATTAAGGCTTCCTAATCTATGAACTTCTGGGTTCACTGAGTTCTAGGAACCAGGAAAGAGTATCCTAATTCAGCATTTACTTCTTTGATATTTATATTTCAATAAATATAAGTAATTTGAATGATTCATGTAAAGGAATGTCTTTTAAACCATACGGTAACACTGAGGTTAGATCTTATCAATGATTTATTATCTTTCACTCAGTTGCCAACTGAATTTTAATTTTTATAGGACAGCTTTTTAAAGTTACTAAATAATATTCATGTTAAAGACTATTACATTTTTAAAGGTTTTATTTTGAAATAGATCAATAGGAAATTACCAAGATAGTAGAGAGAGGTCCATTGTACCCTTCACCTGGTAACAATTATTATTTTAAAAACTCTAATATATTTGCCTTTAATTAATTTGAAGGAGCAAAAATTCTCTCACAAATTATTAGAGTTTTGGTGAAAAACATTTATTTGCATTTTTGTTTCTTATCTATTCAGGGCAGAATTACTCAGTTACAGAGTATGTGTATGTTATTTATTGGGTTTTAAATTATAAAATTAATACATGTTTACTGTCTAACATTTAAAAAATATAATAGCAAAAAAGAAAAGACATGTAAACTACCAAGAACCGAGATCTATGTAATGTAAACATTCATGCATAAAGTTTTCCATGTGCGTGAGGGGAGGGCACTCCAGGACAAGGAACAAGCTGGTACAAAAGTCTGAATCAACTGGCAGCATGTCACTTTTAGCAACCAAAGGGAAATCAGTGTGATTGGATCTTGGAGTATTAGCAGGCAGTGTGGGAGAAGACTATGGAGAACTCAGTAGAGACTTGTTAATGGAAAGCCTTATAATCCCCAAAGTAAATTTAGTCTTTATCTTAAGGGCAATGAAAAAGCCATCAGGAATGCTCAGGTGAGAAATAACATGATCAGCTTTGTGTTTTAGATCATTTCTGCCTGCAGTACAAAGAAAGGACACCAGAGTGGAGCATGACTTGAGGCAAGAACCGAGATTTTCAAGTAATCCAGGTAAGAGATAGTGGATACATGGACTGGTGAAATGTCAGTGGAGAAGACATTTGGTTATTAATAGGACTTGGAAGATTAAGAGAGAGGGGCAAGTCAAGGAGAGCTTCCAGTTGCTTGGACAACCAAGTAGCTCCATTCACAAACAAGAGAAGGGGCGATCTGGGTCAGGAAGAGTTTGCTTGGTTGGAATGAAGCACAGGTCATCTAATGGATGTGTCCAGGACGCAGTAGATACACGGTTAGTTCTTTGATTCAAGACAGAGGTCTATGTTGAAAATAGAGGTTGGGCTCTGGCCAGGTGGCTCGATGGGTTGGCGTGTCATCTCATACACCAAAGGGCTGAGGGTTTTATTCCTGGTCAGGGCACATGCCTGGGTTGTGGGTTCAATCCCCGGTGGGCCATGTAGAGGAGGCAACCAATTGATGTTTGTCTTTTGAATTGATGTTTCTCTCTTTCTCTTCCCCTTTCTCTCTCTAAAACCAATAAACATATCATCAGGTGAGGATTTACATTTTTTTTTTAAAATATAGAATGGGAGTTATTAGTAAATAGATAGCTACTTGGGTAAAGGGAATTCTAACAGAAAAAGACAAAGACTGGAGAGAGAAACAGCTATATTTTAAAACATGGAAGGAAAAGGTCACTGCAAAATAACTTGATGCAGCACAGCCTCACGGAAAATTGCAGAACCAGAATGGTATAATGTCAGGGAAGCCAAGTGATGAAAGGTGTTCAGGGACAAGGTGGTTGGATCAAGTGCTCCTGAGCGAGGACATGGAAAGAAAGAAGAAAAAGAGAAGTGCCAGATCTCTGCGTGCCTGTCCTACCTATTTAAATCAATGTGAATGGTCAGAGAAGGCTGGAAGCCTTTCTTCAATGCTGAGAGCAGTTATACTTACCACTGGGTAGGTGGCAAGGACCTCCAATCAGGTCACCAGGTTTGGGCACAGACCGTTTTCATGAGCAGAGGTTAGAAACGGAAGGGTCATGGAAGGATGTCAGAGATGGGCTTGCTGGACCCAAAGTCCAGAGCGAAGGGCTACCATGGTATGGATGTGTCTTAATCTCTGAATGCCCTTTGAAGACAATTTAGGAAATTCATAGGAAATAAAATACGGACAGCCTTCTGAGCTCATCTCCCAGGACAGATCCCCAGCAGGATGGAAAAAGCAAAGTGGCTGCCAGCACTTTATTGGAAAGAAATTAATGAGGTGGGAGCAGAACATTATGGATAAAGCAGAGATGACTTTCAAGACAGAGCCTGATGTTTTAGGTTGGCTGACTTGTGTACTGTTATCATCAACGATCCTTAGGTAGAAACGAAGCACACTGCTAACCCAGGGTTTTCCGTGGTGAACAGTATGGATGGGTGTCTGAAGTGTTCCTGTATATCACAGTTTTAGTAATCTTTCTGACTTGGTTCAAACTAGGGTGTTAATGGCCTAAAATTAGAACATTTCCTTGCTTTCTTTGATGTCTCCCAGAGAGAGAGAGAGAGAGGTAGAATCTCTTACTACTTATTCAAGGCATTATTTTTAAAAATTCTGAGAAACTGGAAGAGAGAATACAAAAAAATGAGTTGAGTTTCTCGGGCTCTGGCCTGGGCTGGGCCTGCTGGGTCCCGCTATCAACAGAATGTTCGCTATTTCCTTTTGAACTCTGCTTGCTGTTCTTTTGCTCAATCCTATCAACATGTGCTGTGAGAAGCCTTGGACTACACCATCGTACGGAGGGACCCAGAGGAAGGACAGGACTTTCTCTTCTTCAGAAGCAGGCAACTCCATGAAGGCCAGGCCAAAGACCATCAATTTTTTCTCCATGTTCCCAGCAGCCAGCCCCCAGAAAGTGCTCAAAAATATTTGCTTAATAAGCATTGGAGTGTTGCCATGAGACCAGGCACATCTCTAATAACGTTGTAAAGAGTACTGTGACTCATGTTTAACACTCAAGTATTGCTGACAATATCTGTGGGAAAACACCTGTATCTGAGCACAGCACATAATCCACTTGAGGATAAGTAAATAAAATTATGGATTTACAAGAAGTGGAAGTCATATCACACCTAAGATAAATTTTTGTTTCACACTATTTTGAGGCTGACTCTCACCTATTGCACATGATGCAGGGCCTTAGCCAACACTGTTTTAATAAACAGAATACATTTTAACCTACAATCTGAGGCTTAGTTTGAAACTTCTGTGTGGGGGATGCTGTCATATTTACATGGTATATTTGAAGAGCTGCTATGTTGCAGATCTCTTTGTACAGAGTTGAATCCATGTCTGTAGTATTGAGTTATGCTATGGGAATCAAAGGCATTTTTACAATATAAGCATTTGTGTACATTTCATTCCGAAACTCGAGAGCGTCAGTGGGGTGACTTCACTGAACAGTCAACAGAAAGCGGACACTGAAAACCAAGAGCACAACATAACTCTGTGTTGTTGGTTGTATTGGAAGGTTATGTTCATGGGCTGGTATACTTTATTTTTTATAAAAGGTCTTAAATTATAGACTTCTGTAAAAAGATGAATGAAAGTGATTTTAGGCAATTTGCTTAGGATTAAAATTTCACTGACATAATTTTGGAGAACCCAATTAAGAATAAAATTTCCCTTTAAAAGAAATGTGCTTAAGTGAGAAGGATCATTTAACAAGCATTTCTATGAACAGTTTGTAAATCTGAGCCGTGTTGAAGCAATCATCTGCAGAAAAGGAGGAGTGGATGAAAGTCACTGCCCACGGTTCCGGTGCCAGCCCTCCCTCTGCTGCCGGTGTTGTGGTCTTTGGGCGTCTCTGCCTCTGTGTCCTCATCTGCTTCTGTTACAGGGGGGAGTTAGTTTCAATCAACTGTCTATAATCATAAAGATCTAAACTCCTTCCTATAATAAATATTTTATACTATTCCCAATGTCCAAAAATGAAACACAGAAGCATTATAATTTCTTTGTACACATAATTTAGTGGATCTCAGTATAATACTCTGTCCATGATATAGGGTATAAATAGAGGGAAATATATTTATAATTAAATGATATGTATTTTATATAAAATGGCCAAGCGCACATATACTAGAAGACAAAGTGGAGCAGACAGACACTATACCTGCTTATAATGGGTTAAGTTTACATTTGAGAGTCAGTAGCTCAGAAACCACTCCAGACAAGCATCACAGAGAAATGAAAGCCCAGGAGTCCCAGTGTGAGCACTAGAAAAAAAAAAAAAAACACAATGTTTGAATAAATAATAATAGACCAGGCTGATTTGTAGGTGATAAGAAGAGGACAAAGTTAGAAAGTACAATACTTCTTTGAAGCTTTATTTGCTGTTTCCTTGTAAAATGCTTATTTAATCTCAATGGTTTCATGGCTTATTTGGGGAAAAAAAAGTGTTGGCAGACTGAGCAACTTGGTAATTCAAATACCCTGGGGAGGTAAGAGGACTAGAGGGTGCTGGGAGGTTTCTGTTTTTTCTTTTTCATTTTTTATTGTTGTTCAAGTATTATTTCTTTTATAGTGTAGTCAGGAGCCTTCCTTGAAGAGGAGCATTTGCACAGAGAACAGAAGAAAGCAAGGAAGGGGATGCAAAGCAGTAAGACTCTGATGGGGGGTGCTGAGAAAGTGTGAGTAAGAAGGTCAGCCTGAGAAGACTGCAATAGAACACGCAGGCCAAAGGGAGAAAGTGGCAGAAGATGAGGTCAGAGAGAGGAGACCATGTAGGGACTGGGGAGCCGCTGTCAGGACTTATCAGTAACTTTCCTCTTAGTGAGATGGGAAGCCCTGGAGATAGTGACCTGAGTGGTAACATGATAAGACTTGTCTGAACAAGAGCCTTTGTTTTTTTAATTCACTCAGAATGAATATGTTCCAATCAAATACAGAATGTAGGAGTGTAAGAGAAAAAGTAGGTAGATCAATTAGATCAATTAGAAAGCTGTAGAAATTCTTTAGATGAGGGGTGATGGTGGCCTGGACTTTAGTGGTAGCAGAAGAGGAACCGGGAAGTGATGGCATGTTATTTATATGTATGTAAAACAGAGAGTAGATAGGAACTGCTGATGAATTGGATGGGGGAGTAGGAGAAAGGTAAGAGCCATTACTAAAATCAAGACTTTGCTTGAGTAATCTGAAGAGTGGACTAGATATTTACTGAAATGGGAAGGCTTAGTGAGAAGCAGTGCTGTGTTTAAGAGGGAAAACAGGAGACTGATTTTTGGCATTCCACACTGAGATGCTTTTCAGGCATGCGTATAGTGACTGTGAGAAGCAATTAGATAGGGAAGATGGAGTTTAGAAAGAGGCTTGGACTAGAAATGTACAGTTTTGATTTATTGGTATAAAGAAGATACTTAAAGCAATGAGATCGCATGAGATTATTAAGGGCATGGATGCAGGGAGAAAAGAGAAATCAGATGGAGTCCTAAGTCAATGAAGTGGATCTATTCGTGGAGACTGAGAAGGGTAGCAGACAAGTAGAAAGGGAACAAAGGCAGAAGGGTATCCTGGAATTTAAGTGGAGAAATGTGCTTCCAGATCAGCTGCGTTCACAGTTTCTGGTTGATTAAGATGAAGACTGATACAGACAATTGGAATTAGCAACAGGTCTTTGGTGACTTTGACAAAAAAATTGTGTAGGGAACAGTGAGGATGGAAGCCTTAATTTGGTGAGTTCAAAAGAGAAGCAAGATAGCCAGGGTAGATTCTCTCTTGAAGATTTGTGCCCTAAGTGGTGATAGAGGAGTAGAGAAGTACCTAGAGGAGAAAGGGAGGCCAGGAAGTTCTTTAATTACATTTTTTTTTTTTAAGATGCAAGATTACAGAATGGTAAATGTAGATGGGAACGATCTTCCAGAACAGTGCGGTCCAATAGAACTCCCAGTGGGTAGAAATGTTCTATCATTCACCTCTGTGCTATCTGATACTGTGATTACTAGTCACATGTGGCCATTGAGCACTGGAAATGTGGCCAGTGTGATTAGGGAATTGTGTTTTAAATTTTATTGGACTGTGGTTAATTTAAACAGTCACACGTGTTGGTGGTTGCTGAAGTGGACAGTAGAGCCCTAGAGAGGAAAGAAAAGTTGGTGAAACAGAACTGGGAAGGCGGGTCACTGGAGTGATGACCATCAGCAGCTGAAAGTGAAAGGGATCTCATACTAAGGTAGAGCGGTTGGCCTCGATAGGGCCCGGGCAGTTGATTCATTGTAACAGAAGGAATGGCGTGTGCGTTCAGATCCAGGCATGTTGGTAGATGTGGTGGTGGAGGGTTATGGAATTTTTCTTCTGATTGCTTATACGTGTCCCATGAAATAAAATATGTGTTCAGTAAAACCGCCTACGTCAGGGCTAACAATGCACTCTTTCACTTGTGCCTGGAGGAAAACAATAGCCAACTGCACAGGCCTGTTCTTGCATGAGCGCAGCCAGTATGGCCTACTTTCCTAATGCCCCACTGACCTACTAACACTCCTGAGGTTCTGGGCAGTGTCAGAGATCACCGAAACAACAGCTACCCAGCAGGTTAGATCCCAAAGGCAGGAGCTCATTTCTGCTTCCCTGAGGTGTGGCATGAGCTCAATGTAATGATATTTTGAAGGAACACAAAGATCGTTCTGGGAAAGGCAAAGCTCTTAATTTATCCAGCTTACAACATAAACCTTATAACAAAGAGAGGGCATTTTGGACTTTATGAATAGACTCGAACAGCTCTGTGCCCCTTGAGTTTCTTCCACTCTCCTCTTTTCTGAGCCCCATGAGCTGCCGTGGGGATAGCCCTGTGAGCTCGTCCTCCATGTCCTCCTTCCACGGCTGAGGCAAGGAGCAAGGCTCTGGAATGCACCTCTGCCAGCTTAATTTCAAGTCCCCTTTCACTAAGAAATTTCTGTGAATAACAAGGGACTCTGTTCTATCTTTACTCTTATAAATTTATTTTCTGCTGAGCCTGTTATTATGATCATTTGACAAGATAAAGTCATAATAAGTGATAAAAGCATCTTCTTCAGCACATGTGTGACAGAGTAGAAGAGGGCCGATGACAATAGCACGACTCTCAGAACATCTGATGTCAACAAGGGGAGCAGACAGCAGGTGAAGGTCTCGTTTCTTAACAAGTTCTTTCATTGAGTTAAATCTAAAATGACCCTGCAATTTGGTATATTTGGTGACTAAAACTGCACTACGGAGCCATTCATCAAATGTTTATTTTGTGACTACCATAGACAGTACAGTTTGCACACACCCATTTTTTGAAACAATTCAGAGTTTGAGCTTTCTGTTTGTTCAAAGAAAAATTCAAAAGCAAAAGAGAAATCCAGAAATATCTTAAAAAGTGGACCTTGATATTTCTAATGCACAATATCTGAAAGCAGGGATCAGGTAGATATTTCTAAAATGTCAAAACATTTTCTGAGCTTTCAGGATAAAGCAGAATATTTGGCTTTGGCATACTCATTCATTTTCCTATGTGGTACACCTTCTACATAGTTAATCCTACTTCTGGCACTTATTCATATTTTTCTCCTTGGGGTCACTCAGATATTTAGAAATAAGCCTAAAGATAAAAGATTAGAGTATTAAAATGATACCCTGTTTAGCATCTTAAAAAGTTGTATTATGGGGAAGGGTATATAAACATATTGCTTTATATTTTCTTTTCCTCACTTTCCTTCTCCTCCTTGTTCTCCTTATTCTTCAGTTTAAGTTTCCCCTAGTCTACAGGGAAGCATGACATTCCGTGTGTGGCGGTGATGGTGGTGAGTGGAAGTCTCTTATGAGGGGGAAAAAAGAGTTGGTGAAACATGGAGTTTTGAGTTAAGAAAAGAATTGAGAGTATTATGATTTTAAATTAAACTCCACTGTTGGCACTTTATCGCCAGAAGCAAGACACTTGTGTATAAATGTCTCTGATGGTTATTTCTGGTAAATCGATGCGCTACTTGGAGTGCAGATTATGAGCTGTACCACTATACTGTCTTGAATTTCTGTCAGACCATACGGTGAAACTATGTGCTAGGAGAGAGGGATATAGAGATAAACAGTCCATGATCCCTGCACTGAAGAAACTCAACACCGAGAATGGAAAATAAAAATACTTTATCACCTATATTATAAAAGCCAAGTGGTAATATAACATACATTTTACATCGAAGGCTTAGAGAGAATTACGAGGGAACTGAAGTATATAGAGATTAAATAGCTAGTCTAAGATCACACAGCAATAAGATTTGAGTTAAGACTTGAACATACGCAGTTTACGAGATAGCTCTTGATATTCTGAAGAGTCACAAAAAAAGGACTTTAAGTTAATGAAGGCTTTTGAAGTGAAATCATATCTCACTTAGTCTTGAAGGATGAGCAGTAAGCTATGCATCCTCGGTGAATAAGAAAGAGAAAACAGAAATTGTTGAAAGGCCAAGAATGACCTAGAAACTCTTGATATCTAATAGCTCGAGTCATCTCTTCCTGTTCCATTGGTCAATTATCTGTAAATGCATTGGTATCAACTGTTATAGTTGGACAATTGGCTATGGAAACAGAAATAGGCTCCTACACGAACACTTAATATAAAAGCGGTAGAATTGCATATCAGTATAGGAAGGTGCTGGGACATTAACTATATTATACGGAAAAACTAAATTGGACCTTTTATTGGGTATTGTGCTGCCTGCCCAGATTTTCCCTTCAGGATGTCGCACTAATTCCCCTGCTGCCAGGAATATTGGAGTTGACAGCTCACTGCGGAATCCCTTCTCAGCAACTTCCCTAGGCCTAAGAGAGATGTCTCGCTCAAGACTTTGCCCCCTCTACCTCCAAAGACTGGTTGATAGAGTGGTACAAATCTATCAATATAAAGCATCACAGAAAAGCCATCCCAGCTTCACAGTTCCTCATGGGATCTTCTGAGTCCTTTGCTGCATCTGCTCCATGATTCAAATTCGAATTCAAATTCTCCCTCTGTCCAGTCTTGCTTCCCCCACCACCTTCTGGGCATTGTTTCTGAGAGCATTTGCCAATAAATCACATGCATGCAAACCACTATCTCAGAGACTGTTTCCCAGGAAGGCCCACCTATGATGGACACCTCACCCACACTGTATCCCCCTCAATTCCAGGTAAATTAAAACAAAGGCGCAGAAAGATGAAATAATTTGCACAATGCCATGCACCTGGATATGAATAGAGCTGGGACTGAAATCTGTGCTGTGTGGCTCTCAGTCTCTGCTCTTAACTATTAATAGCAAAGAAAACAAACCAACTCGAGCTGCACAGAATATCATGGATGAATCACGTGAACATATTGTAGAACAAAAGAATTGAGACACCAAATATGCAAACAGAGTGATTCCTTCCACATGAAGTACAGAACCAGGCCAAATGAGCTGTGTAGTTTAGAAATGTACACGGAAGTGGTGAAGGTATAAAGGAACAAAGGATGGCAAGGGAAGGATTGCCAAAACCCCCCCCAAACAAAACAAAGCAAAACAAAAAACCTCTAAAGTGCTTACCGGAGGAAGCAGAGAGGGACTGGGAGTGGGAAGAAGTTTCTGGTAATGCATTATTTCCTGATCTATGTGGTGACTACACATACGTGAATTTTATAATATTTTAAAATATAGGTATTCATTCTTTATCACTTATTCTGTGTGACTCATCTCACAATTTTTTTTAAATAGAGAGAATAAAGAGAATCGTAGTGAGAGGGGAGGTGACTGCAGGGGAGAGTCCTGTGGAGGTTCTGCCAAGGGTGAGGCCCGCAGAATTCTGTGTGTAAGGTTAATGCAAGGACAGGGTCAGCCATTAACCATAGGATCTTTTAGGAGACTTCCCAAGTTGTCTGGCTTTGGACAAAGAACTCTGGAGTTCTCGCGGTCCAGACAAAGAGGTTGATTCTGCTCTCTCTAAGCAGTCACGGAGAGCTGACCTGCTCTGTCGTTTTAGGCCCATGCTTTTGTCTGCCTGAACAACTTTCTCTGCTGCATGCATTTAGGCCCCTCAGAATCAGTTTGTCTGAAACAAAACTCATCAGCAGCAGGATAAGCTTTTTAAAATTCATTCCTTTTCCTTTCTGGAATTGAGTTCATACAGGCTGAGATGACGAAGGGAAGCAGACCCCCAGATCGTTTCACATCACAAGAGTGGTGTGAAGGGCTTGGTTATCTTGCAGGTAGCACTTCCCTCCAGCTCTGTTCTCTGCTTCTCCTCACTGCGTGAGGGAGATCACACTTTCTCTCACTGTGGTTCAGCAGGGAGAGATTGGGAGTATAGGACCAGTGATGAGGCCAACAGCAAAGCAACCCCTAGAATTCCTGAGAAAAGATATAAAAAGGGCAAAGAGGTTTTGGAATAGAAGAAAATGGTAGGAGGAAAGGGGATGAACACAACTTTAAGAGGATGACCAACTAGGTGAACCAAAGGCCAACAACCAAGACTTTGCAACAGTCAGAGAAATGTGTGACCAAGGCAGGGGAACAGGGTGCAGAAGCCACTTCGGACTGCTGGGCTAGTTCCCCCCTTAAGGTTTCTTCGCAACTTTTTCAGCTATTTGCCAGAGGCCATGTGGGTTAAAGACCGGTTCCCTCTTGTCCTCAATAAGGACATAGTTCTTAGGCTTCACATATATTTGGTTTACTAACTCTGTAAATGTCAAACATCAAGTTTCTGAGCAGGACTCAGGGGCACAGAGAAGACAGTTACTTCTAGCAAAGAGCTCACACTGGCTGGGGGTACAGACAGGTCACTTAGTAAGGATGGTGCCAGGCCTTACTCAGGCTCTGGGTTAGACACAGGGAATGAAAGAAAGGAGTACACATGACCCTTATCCTTAAGGAATTTACCTGGGAGTTAAAAAAAATAATCAAGACAGACCAAGAGTGTTGTATATAACGTACAACTCTTCGTAGAGATGGGGTAGGAGAGTGTTAGACTTGGAGGAAGATCTGAAAAGGAGTTCTAGAAGAAATAGTCCAAGAGCTGAGTCTTGAAAAGAAATAGTTACTATAATTATTTTCTATTTTATTATCTTTTTGAAAAAATGTCTTTCTACTTGTATATATGTTTTCACAGCTTTCATATATAGTGTTTTGAACTCAGCAAGTACATAATAAGAGAGAACATTTTGGGGAAAAGGCCGAGGTATAGTTTCAATGGTTAAGGCTTCCAGACAAGACACCTACACAGAGGATGTAAACATATATTTCTTTCAAGTATGACATCTTTGGACAATTAATGGAATAACATTTTAGTTTAAGTCATTTAATGATAGCATGAAACAACAGGGCATGATTAGGAAAAGTGGAGAATCATGATCTCACCTTTCTTGAAAAATTGCAACATGAGGCCGACCCACTGTTTGATGGTTTAGGAACCTAACTCATCACACTAACACTTGTCAACACACTTAATCTGTTTGGTTTTAAGAAAAAAAAAAAACCTTTTTCATTGTTGAGGCAAAGAACAAACTTACAGTTGTTTATTGAAGAGATTCTAAAATGTTGGAATGTCAACAGTAGGAAAGTCACTTCCCAACTTGCTTGGCACTTAGGAGGCATCAAGTTGCTCATGAATTAATAGCTGACAGCTGTTGTTATTTCCTGGTGGGAGACTCTCACGGTTCCGGCAGGAGAAGGCTCAATGCTAAGTGCTGTTCATCATGTGTCTTGAGACAGATATGTTTCTGAAGGTCTGAAGTTTACATTAAACGTGTAGGAACAAACGCAAAGAGAAACCTGCATGATAGAATAGGGCTGTGGAGTCACGTAGTGGTTCCACGTATCTGCTGTGCTTGACCTTTATCTACAACTTCTTTTTTAAAGATCTTATTTATCTATTTTTTAGAGAGGGGAAGGGGGGGAGAAAGAGAAGGAGAGAAACATCAATGTGTGGTTGTTGCCTCTCGAGTGCCCCCAATCAGGGACCCAGACCGCAACTCAAGCATGTGCCCCAAACTGGGAATCAAACGCACAATCTTTTGATTCACAGGCTGGCACTCAATCACTGAGCCATGCCAGCGAGGCCTTTATCTATGACATCTTTCTCACATGCACTAACTCAGAAAATGCTGCTTCATGGGATGAGACCACTTGTCATGACTATGACTCAAGAAACTGAAATACAAGCCAAATAAAATATTGTGCAACTTAGGCTGCTCATCCACAGCACATACAATTTTGAACATAATCATGTGCAGCCTCAGATTTGCCAGCCTTGAGACCACTAAGAAGAGCAGAAATGAAGAAAGAGAGGGAACAGTCTAACCTTGGCTGCAAACAGCAACAGGATGTTGTACACTCAAGGTCACACTGGTTTCCTTCAATGGATACGGCAGGTCCATGACAAACTTACGCAAATATGACATGAAAAATAATTTCTTGAAGGCAATTTCTTTGTGCCAAATAGACTATGGATAATATTAGCTTACTTTAGTGTCTAGCTCTCCTAATTTTTCCACAAGCTAGATCCAGAAAATGTTTATTTCCCAGAAAGGCCAAGACCAAAACCCTACAAAGGAGGGCTGGGAGTGAGAGAGGTCCCAGGGCAGGGTGAGAGCAGGAGGCATTTTCACTGAATGTCTATCCCTTTCTCTCCCATGGCCTCCTGTCTCAGAGTGGCTAGGGTTCACATAAAGAATAACAATTAACATCTAAACTTGGGAACAGAGGTGCCTGGCACTTGAGGGTGAAATCACATCACTTTATTCAAGCTCCTACTACAAAACCCCCCAAAACTCTCTCTTCTTGACTAATAGGATCTGAACACTGACACCCTAAAGTAAAAATAATCCAGTGGCCATTAATACATCAGAATGAAGTTTCATTAAAATGAAATAGTATTCTGCCCTGCTGGTGTGGTCCAGTGGTTTGAGCCAGTCTGTGAGCCAAAACATTACCAGTTCGATCAGGGTACATGGCTGGGTTGTGGGCCAGGTCCCCTGCTGGGGGTTTGCAAGAAGCAACCGATTGGTGTTTCTCTTGTGCATTGATGTTTCTTTCCCTCTCTTTCTTTCTTCACCTTTGCCTAAAAATAAATAAATAAAATCTTTAGAAAAAAATAATATCCAGTAAAATGTGAGTATTTTGCAATAGCAGAGTCATAGCCCCTGCCTCACTGGTTCTAAATTGTTCGTAAAAAGTGTTTCCAGGGCCTCACGACAGTCTCTGAGTACCCTCTGCCTTACTGGATGAATGTGCTGCCCTCAAAGACTATCTTCCACCCAACTGTCCTTGGCTGGGTGGCTCTACTTTCCCCTGAGTTTGCAGCCACCTAGTTTCACCCATTCTCTGGAGGGTGAAACTAGGTGGCTGAAAACTCCTGCCGTGAGGGAGCCCTCATGGCAGAGAATGTCTATCCTCATTGGACTGACTGGGAGAGGTGGTTCTTTTGACATTGACCAAGGGTCTAGAGAGAAAGTGTTCAAAGATTAAGAATTTATTTCTTACGGACAAGACATCCCATCCCAAATGTCCTGGACTGGTGGAATATCCTGTATCCTGATATTACCAGGTGCAGACTCCAGGAAGGAGTTTTCAGTGACCAACTCGGAGGCCACTTTTATTGTCCCCACCCCATTTCTACCAGAAACACTTTTCCAAGCAAGGACGAAAGAATGTTGGCATACCCTGGGGTAAGGAGTGTTAAATTATCCTATGTGAAGGTGGAAAGAGGTGCTATTTTACAAATGGAAGGGACCTAAAAATAATCTACCACAACTCTCTCAATTTTCTGCTAAGCAAAAAGAGGTTCAGCGAAGTCATTTATTTAAAGGTCCTTGCTGGTGGTAATCAAGGTCTGGATTTCCACTTCTGGGCACTGTTAATTATAACATGATGTTTATTATATTACCATTATTACAAAGGCCACAATCAAGTGCATTCTATCCAACTAATGGTTATTGACTCCCCACCACATGCTACTGCAGCTTACTATATGCTAGTCACAGACCAAGGTGCTGAGTGCACCCGTAAAGACCCTGCTCTTCCAGAGCTCACATTTACTGGAAAAAAGATTATTAAAAAAACACTATTTGCATTATGGTTATGACCTTTAGTTGTCATACTGCACAATGAAGTAATTTTCACAGGAAATGGCTGGCTGCGAAGTCGTTGAACAAGAGTTTAAACATGTTAGTCTTTTCTGATATTCCAATTGAAAACATTCTGGCTGTCCGAGTACATGCCTCAGGGGAGTTCTCATGCTCTAGTTCTGAGATGTAGTCAAATAATTGTAACAGGAGGTAAGCAAACAACTTAGAAGGCATCCAAGAAGGGCAGTTATTGGAAGAACAACTACAGAAGGCCAAAGCAGAAATTTACCCGGAACTGATCAGGAAAAAGTATTTTACAGTAAATACTTATTTTTTTCTTGCTAAGGGATTATATTAGGTCAGAGTTTCCTTTGAATGTATTTCTGCATAAAAATTTCCCTCGGTCAAACATTAATTGCCTCATGAAATACAAGTATAAAGAAGAAGTTGGGGGAACAGGGAACAGACTCTAGCAATGAGGCTACTGAGAGGTAGGCTTTCATTAGAGAAATCTCCCCCTGACTGGGTGAAAGAGACTGTAAACCTTCCACCTCCTTTGATTTTAATCCAACTTTTCCCTCTTTAGACTAATATTCTGCTCACTGGATTACAGATCAAAACACTAGCACTATAGAGTTTGTAAAGAAAATGTTACCTATGGCACCATATATGGACCAAATTATTTGAATTCTTCTAAGAAGGAATTATGTCTACAACAGTAAATTAATAATTTACTAATTGCTCAAAGAGAAGTTACTCATGCATTCAATGTAGGCTGTACTAGGTATTTTTTCCTCAAGAGGCAAGACCCAGCTCTTGACCTGGACCTTTGCTGTCCAGATGGGAAGACAACATGAGATGGACGACTCCTGGACAACTGTCCTAAAGTTAGCTGTAGTTCAAACAGAGAGCCAGATCATGGCTTTCTGGGATTTCATGTGAAATCAGTTGGGATCCTATTCACGTGAAGGAGAATTTATTCATTAAAATAATCTAGATTAACGCTACTATGTGTCCAGTACTAATCTAGCCAATTAATATTCTCCCTGTAAACAAAATACTTACATTTAGTAGAGACTTGGTTAGTTACTTTGATAGACACCACAAAGGATCATATCCCACGATGCTTCATAACACTCAAGATAGGCCGGTATCTGCTGCAAAGGGGGGATGAGTCCCCAGAATTGTGTGGAAGACATACTCTGAGAAAGTAAGGAAGAAGGCAAGAAAGAGCACATGATTTCCTCCTGCAATTTAAAACTTGGTTTTAAGCATTTTTGCCAAAATTTTGTTAAGTCAAAGTAACAATCTACAGCTCTAGGACACTTTTCTTTATGAAAACCACTCCATGAAGAATACATCACCTCATCATCAAATATTAATTAACTATGAAGGCCTGGGTATATTCTGGGGCTCTCTGTTCTGTTCCATTGATCAATGTCTGTTTTTATGCCAGTACATGCTGTTTTGATTATTATGGCCTTGTATTATAGTTTGATATCAGGTAGCATGATTTCTCCAACTTTGTTCTTCTTTCTCGAGATTGCTGTGGTTATTCAGGTCCTTTTGTGGTTCCATATAAATTTTTGGAATACTTGTTCGAATTCTGTGAAATATGCCATTAGTATCTTGATAGAAATTGCATTAAATCTATAGATTGTTTTGGGTAAAATGGACATTTTAATGATATTAAGTCTTCCTATCCATGAACATGGTATATGCTTCTGCTTATGTGTGTCTTCTTCAATTTATTTCTTCAGCATCTTATAATTTTCCAAGTACAGGTCTTTTACATCCTTGGTTAAATTTACTCCTAGGTATTTATTTGTATGAAGTAAGCCAGTCAGAGAAAGATCAGTACCATATGATTTCGCTTGTATGTGGAATATAATGAACAAAATAAACTAACACAAAATAGAAACAGATTGATATAGACAGAGAACAGACTGACAACCGTCAGAAGGGTGAGGTTTGAGGGAATGGGTGAATAAGGTGAAAGGATTAAGCAAAAACAAACAAACAGACTTACACATGCAGACAACAGTATGGTGATTACCAGAGGGAAAGTGGTGTGGGAGGAGGTACAAGAGGATATGGGGGGATAAATGGTGATGGAGGGAGACTTACCTTTGGGTGGTGAACACACAATATAATATATAGATAATTGATGTATTATAGAATTGTACACCTGAAATCTATATAATTTTATTAACCAATGCCACCCCAATAAATTCAATAAAAAATTAGAAATAAAAGAAAAAGAAAGAGAAAAAACATAGATCACCCCGGTATGGCTGTGCACGTGGCTCTGAAGGAGGGAGTGGAGCATAGGCAGTCTGCTGGACCTGAGCCTGGAGACTGGGCCTACCTTCTCAACTCTGCTCCTTAGCAGCTTTGTAAAAGACAGCTAAGTTCTTGGAACCTCAGTTTCCAACGATCTAAATGCAAACAATTTGCAAACACTAAATTGTTATACTGATGTGATTCTGCACAGTGATGATCATTAAATTTTGAGACTATAGTAGAGCAAAAGTTACAAAGAGGGTGAAAATTCAACTATGTATTAAGAACCTGCTTTGGACTAGGCAATGTGCTGACTTTTTATGTGGTTCTAGTTATTTCCTTTTCACAGCAGTCTTGGTTATTAGTTTATTTTATAGATAAAATCCCTAGGATTCACAGAGCTTTCTAGAGTCCCACAGGCAGTGGGCAAAGGGGCTGGGATTCTAATTCTGAACAGTTTGACATCTTATTTGTGCTTTAAGTGGGGTAAGTGGCTGCTCACACGTAGTAAACAATACCATTTGAGAATCTCCTAGGTAAGTGTTTTCCTAAAATGCTCTTTTCTTGCACAAAGAAATGAGAATAGTTTATGGCCAGAAAAACCTTTTTGAAGCTACAAAAATACACAAGGATCATTTATTTAAAAAAAAAAAAACATTCTTCTGATATGACATTTACCATTATCCTTTCTGAAAATGGGAAACCACATCCAAAAATTTCCAAGGGAGATTAAGGATTTAGTTTGGAACATGACATTTATTTAGATTATAGTTCTAAAAGAATTGGTGGGTTATTCATTTCAGAGGATTAATTGGATCTCTGGCAAACTTTCATAACAATCAATATCTACCATGTAATGGTATTTCTCTGTGGCCCAGTGCTTCCTAAGGGCTTTATGTTGGTCTCACTCTTCCTAGCTCCTCTCTAAATCTGAGGTGTAATTATTTCCCATCTCACGGACAAGAAGGGGGTAGAGAAATGTAGAAGGGAGGTTCCAGTCCATGGAGGGCTGCTGACTCCAAGACAGCAATGGATGGATGCTGATGAAAGAAAAAGATACAGAGATTAGGCAAGATTTCTAAGTATCAGGTCTACTCTGACGAAGATCTGGTCTTTCTGACTTCCACCATTGCTTAAGTAATTCAAAAATGTGCATCCTCATGTTTACTATGACACCAGTGATGAGTGTAAGAACATTGTGTTTTCTTACCAGGATACTGAGTGAGGTTTACATAATTGTAAAAAAGGGAAATGAGCACTTTAACTTGTTTTGAGGAACAACTGCCCCTACAATCAAGAATTCTTGAATTTCAGCTGTGGTCAGTGTTTTGGGCAATTGGCTTTCCTTAGTCAAGGATGACAGAACAGAGCTGTCAAAAACGGAAAGCTTAACGATTTTTAATATATGTAACATAGCTTCCTTTTTTTTCTGGAGATAGTAAATAAAGCTACATATTATTAGATAATTCCTTAGACTAACGTGTTCAGTTTCCATCTGGTAATTTTGTTTTATTCATTTGTGGTAAGAATGAGTGTTTCCCACTATTTAGTACTAATTGTGAACTAAGTTCTACCTGAAGGCTCTATGAGTATTAAATTCATTTTTTATTAACTTGTTTCATAACCGTATTTTAAGGTAAGTGAAACTAGCATTATATTTTAGACTGTGAAAGAAGGTGTAAAAATAATGAGATACATCTCAAGTCCACATTGATGGTAATATTCGGAAATAAGTCTTCAACCCAGTGTTATCTCAGGTCAAATGTTTGTCTTCAACCACTTTCCTGTAAGTTTTAAGCAGCATCTTTATTATGTCAATGAAACAGATTTCTAGTCATGCTGTTATATATAGCATTCAGGACCCATAATAATACTTTCATAACACCTGTTATGAAACACTAGCCTTTAGAACAATACGGTCAGGCAGGTACTCTTCATCTGAATTTTACGGATTAGCCACTAAATAGAGGGCTTCAAATCAGGCATTCTGCCTCTAAAGCCATGTACTCTTAACCATAATTCTATTCTGCCTCTCTGAGTTAATTAAATTAGTACAAATTAAATATGTGTGCAATTGGGGATTTAATATATCTGTTAAATAAATCCCTATTTCTTTAACAAATATGTATTGAATGCTTATAATGTTCCAGATACTGTTCTAGGTGCTGGACACAACTATGAACTAAATATACAAAAATACTCACCCTTGTTAAGTATACATTCTAGTGTGAAGGGACAATGTGGAGAGTTAAGTGGTAAACCAATGAAAATATGAAGACTATAGTATGTCAAATGCTTATAAGTATCAAAGAACATGAGAAAGCAGGGAAGGTGTGAGGGAGTGTCTGTTGGGGTAGAGATAGGAAGCTGAGGATGCTGAAAAGTTTTATACCAGTTGTTTTCTTAGAGCCATGATGGATAATAGCCCAATAAAAACAGAAACAAATAATATATTTTTAACGTTCTGTCTTCATCCATAAATCAGGCTGTATGTGCTATTCAATGGTATGAAGATAAAACATAGTATTATGATGTTTTTAATCTCTTAATTTTTAATCTCTTAAAGGCATTCTTAATTATTATCTGGAACAAAAGAAAGATTAGTGAAGACCCTTTAAGTGGCCCAAAATTAGTCCAAAATTCCCAGCTGAGCTACACTTCAATTTGAGTGCATGCAGCAAAAGGAAGCATGATTTATACTCTTTAAAAAAGAAGTGAAAATCTTTCTTTATTTGTGCACACACAATTATGTTTTCTAATACAATGCTATATCCATAATATTAAATCACAAAAAGAACTAATTGAAAGGAAAATGGAATATGTAATATTGCCTTCCATAGGTTTCTGAAGGAATGAGCTATTGTTTCAGATATTTTGCAGTTCTGCAATAAAAGGGCAGTGAAAAATTATTTAGTTTTTTTGATAGTTCTTATTTTAGTGCATATTATTAAGCTGTTCATTTTAGTTTATTTTTTCTCTTAAATAGCAAATGTTTCCTTTTTATGTATGTATGTATTTATTTACATTCTACTCTATTTTGTATTAGTTTCAGATATACAGCATAGTGGACAGACAATGATACACTTTATACAGTGACTCCCTCCCAATATTTCAAGTACCTGCCTGGCATCATAGATAGTTATTATAATATTACTGCTTGTATGCTCCAAGCATGATATATTCTGAGTGACTTTTGGAAATTTACCAATTTGCAACATGAAGAACACTAAACAGACATAACAATTACACAAAATAATTGGCACCATGCCTGGTCCAAAGAGGCACTGGAAATGTTACTTCCTGCTGCGCCTCTCTATCCTCTTGCTTCACCCCGTGAAAGCCCTGAACTGTGACTGTTCAGCTACATTATGTCTGGGCATCATGACCCTTCAACTCCCTGGAAGGGATGCCTTCTGATGTTGGCCCTAAGGATCTTCTTGCTTCACCCTTCTCCTCTTTACCTTTCTTCATTATTTCACATTAGGACATTCAGGTAGTTGAAAGTACATTATTTCTAATGTCATAACGCCTAGGCCACTGGGCACATAAGAGATGCTATATAACAGTTTTTTTTTTTTTAAACAAAGAAATTTAAAAAAAGAATAAAATGGGAAAAAGAACCTGAGATGTTTTGGCCATTGCTAATCTGATATTAGAACTAAGATGTCAAGAAGGATGGCTCTTTCTTTTGCAGTTCTCAGAACCCAGCCTTTGCTTCTCTCATAAGTATGTTTGTACTGTGAATGGGTAGGGCCTCCAAAGTGATTCTGGGAAAAAGTCTTCATGAAGCACCAACCTCAAAAGTAGCTCTGGTGTTCATGTTGTGATTGTAAGCCTCAGGTTGACCTTGACCAGTTGAGACAAAAACAACCTGATGACCTACTTCTGCCTCCTGTCATGACTTTGCCTAAGTTCTTGGGCAGCTCTCTTTCCAGTAAGAGACTCTGTGCCAAACTTCCCATAGTATCTTTAGGTTCTAGTTGGCTTTATAGATCTTTATTGGCTTGATATCTCGTTTTCCTTACTTGTGACTCTAGGTTTTGGTTTGGGGTTTAGATTTGTTATCCTCTGTGTCCTAAATCTGAACCTCATTGTGTTTCTGAACTTAGTGCTGTTACATCTGGGTTTAGAGGTTTATTTACTTGCTTCAGTTCCTTATTTCATTTCTGACCTTTGCTTTTGGAGGAAAATGTTTGTCCTTCAAATTATGTTCCTTAAATCTGCTTCCTTATTCATGTTTTTCTTCAAATGACATTACTGGATGAAATTTTCTTCAATATTCAAAATCTAGTTTAATTGTTTCTTTTGCAGGAAGCCTTTCCCAATCCTTTCAGAATAAATGTCTTTCTTCTTGGCCCCAGTATTTTTAAAATGTATTTAATTGATTATGTTATTATAGTTGTCCCAATTTTTCCCCCTTTACCCCCTCTGCCCAGTATCCTCCTTCCCTACAGCAATCCCCACTTTGTTCATGTCGCATATAAGTTCTTTGGCTTCTCCATTTCCTATAGTATTCTTAACACCCCCTGTCTATTTTGTACTTACCAATTATGCTTTTTAATCCCTTCGCCATTTCCCCCATTCTTCCCCTGCCCCCTCACAGCTGATAACCCTCTAAGTGATCTCCATGCCTATGATTCTGTTCCTGTTCTGGTTGTTTGCTTATTTTATTTGTTTGTTTGTTTTTCTATTGTTGTTGTTTTTGAAGATTCAGTTGTTGATAGTTGTGAATTTGTTGCCTTTTTAATGTTCATAGTTTTGATCATCTTCTTTTTCTTAATAATTCCTTTAACATTTCATGTGATAAGGGCTTGGTGATAATTAACTCCTTTAGTTTTACTTTGTCTGGGGAGCACTTTATCTGCCCTTCCATTCCAAATGATAGCTTTGCTGCATAGAGTAATCTAGGTTGTAAATTCTTGCTTTTCATCATTCTGAATATTTCTTGCCAGTCTCTTCTTGCCTGCAGAGTTTCTTTTGAGAAATCAGCTGATAGTCTTAATAGTACTTCTTTGTAGGTAACTCTCTGCTTTTCTCTTGCTGCTTTTAAGATTCTCTCTTTATCTTTAACTTTTGGTATTTTAATTATGATGTGACTTGGTGTGTTCCTCTTTGGGTCCTTTTTGGGTGCTTTGGACTCTCTGTGCTTCTTAGACTTGTATGTCTATTTCTTTTGACAAAGTAGGGAAGCGTTCTTTCATTATTATATCAAATAAATTTTCATTTTCTTGCTGTTCTTCTTCTCCTCTGGCATCCTTATGATTCAGATGTTGCACATTTTGAGATGTCCCAGAGTCTTCTTATACTATCCTTGTTTTTTTTTTAATTCTTGCTTTTTCTTTTTGTTCTGGTTGAATGTTGATTTCTTCCTCATGTGCCAAGTCATTGATTTGAATCCTGGCTTCCTTCCCTTCTGTTGGTTTCCTGTAGATTTTTCTTTAGTTCACTTAGTGTAACCTTCATTTCTTCCTTTATGTTGTTACCATACTCAACCTGATCACCAGTGTTTTGAACTCTACATCTGATAGGTTGGCTATCTCCATTTTGTTTAGTTCTTTCCAAGGTTGTGTTCTGTTCTTTCATTTGGGTCATATTTCGTTGTCTTCTCAATTTGGAAGCCTCCCTGTGTTTGCTTCTGTGTATTGGGTAGAGCTGCTTTAACTCCCTGTCTTAGAAGTGTGGCCTATTATAGAAAAGGCACTTGTAAATTGTGTGGGGTGGGGCCTTAGGTAATTGCCAGAGTAAGGCAACCCACTTCACTGTTTTGTGGCTCTGTGTGGGGGGGAGAGTTCAGAGAGGGCTCTGTGCTACTGCCTGGCTTCTGGAGGTTTGCCCAGCATTTTATCTATTTGTAGTCACTTCACCCACTCCCCATATGTGATTGGCACCCTTCCAGCTGTTGCTCTGGTGTTGAATCCCAGGGCGGGTGAGTCTGAGTACATTTTAAGACCCTGCAGGCCCTTTAACTGGAGCTTCCTGAAAATTTGGCAGTTTCCTCTGCTACCCCAACCCCCACTGGTTTTTATAGCCAGAAGTTATGGATATTTATCTTCTTGGCACTGGAGCCCTTGGCTCTGCAGTCTGGCCTGGGGCTGGGATCACTCACTCCCAAGGTATCCCTCCCAATTTTTATCCACCACACTTGAATGTGGGACTGCCCATGCCTGTTCTACTGCTGCTGTTGTCTCTCTATGCTGCCTCACACCATGTCTCCTTGCCTCTTGGCTCCATCTCTGCATTTCCACCCCTCCTACCCATGTGGATGAATGTAGATTCTTCAAATCCTTGGTTCTTGGACTTCCATACAGTTCAATTTTCTGACATTTCTGGGCGTTATTTGTTTCGAGATTTAGTTGTAATTCTTTTTGTGGTTGCATGAGGAGGTGAAGTGTATCTTCCTATGACTCCATCTTGACTGGGAGTCCTAGTATTTTCTATATCTCAATATGTCTCTAAATTTGCATTAAATGTGAAACTGTCTTGAGAACAAGGATCTTCTTTCATGCCTATGCCTCTGCAAACTAGTAGCCTTGATTTATTGAATTGAAGCATGGCCATTCCACTACTGTAATGCCTAATAGTTGTCACGGTTCAAATGCTGATCACAGATATCTTCTAAACTGGAGCCATAGGACATATGGCATGCAAGAACAAGCCTGTTTAATACCAGGTTTTGCACAGTTAAGTCATAAACTTGACCATTATTGCAAGGAGATAAAAAGAAAATATTACTACTCTCTAAGGTCAGATGCAAAGTATAGGATACAAGTTGGGATAAATTTCTGAGAAGACTTGAAATCAGGCTATATGCAATCATGGATGCCATGGATAAAGTACCTGTAGATTTGTTTTCTTTACATTACAATAAAATGTAAAGAAATCTAAAGGAGCTACTACATTTTACAGTGAGCAATGCACTTAATGAAGTCATGTTTCTATGCTAACACTCCATGAGAGATTTATATAAATTCATAACACTCCTCTAGGATCTTTCCATAAACCACCTATGGTGTGGGAGAAAGAGAGCTTAGCTTGACTTGGAATCAGGCACTTTGATTTAGGATGGCTTTCCCATATCAGATATGTGAGCATGGTAAAATCACTTAAATGTTCTTATCCTCATTTTCCCACCTCTACCTGCAAAATTGGAACATAGTAGGTCCTGGTGGTGCCTATCCCTATCCTGTTTTCTGGACCAGTGCACCCAACTCCCAGCTACTAGGAGTGCTGGCTGATAATGGCTCATCATTGGGAGAAATGCCCTTGTCTGACATTTCCACCCCCTTCCTTTGAGAGTTCACTCTGTGAGTCGCTGACATTGATGAGGAGGAATAATAATACCTGTGTCAAAGAGTTGTTAGGATGAAATAAGATAGCATACATGAAAATGCCTAGGCTAAAGTATTGAAATTTTTAAAAAAGGAATCAAAAAATTGCAGCCTTATATTGCTAATTTTTAAGGTTAGACTCATGATGTCAGAGTATGATCATTACCTTTTATACTTTCTAGGTCTGAATTCTGGGTGGGACGGTTGGCACATCTGAATGGCAGCATTTATGTTCTCATATGTGGGACAAACTTCCCAAGTCACCAGAAGAAATGTTACCTCATGGCGGTGCAAAAACATGTAAGAGAAAAGGGTGTTGTCTTCTATGTCAGGCTGTCTTCCTTAGCAACTTCCTGGAACATTACAAAATTCATACTTTTAAATACGTAGGACATTTGATGTGACTGATTGCTACTCTTAAACAATGGAAGCTGGTTTAGGATTTGGTTTGATTTAGGTCTTTAAAATAAGCAGCTATGAGCAATTCTGTCAGCAAAGTGACAGTGGTGATAATTGTACTACTTATTGAATGCCTTTGGTGTGGTAATTACTCTACATGCACTTGTTATATTGGTTAATCCTTCAAGGTAGTTGATTGACTACCTTGAATTATCCTTCAAAGTAGAAGGATAATTACCCCAAATTTACATTCAAGAAACTGGAGACTTTATTATTCAACGGCATGCTAAAAGGTCACATTTACTGACAAGTGTGTCAAAATCATTTGGAAGCCAGGTTTGTCTAATCATAGAATCTGTAGAGCTAAACTAGAGCTGCATGAAGATGAATCCATCCCTGCATTTTTATAAGATAGACCAAGGCCTAAACACCAGAATGTGGAAGAGGGGTGAGTACCACCAGAAGGGTTGCTGAAGGAGGACTCTCATTTATTGGTGAATCATAATTTAAAAATTGAGTGGTACAATTATTTCATAAAACATGAGAATAGAGGATAACATTAGGGATTGTCCTTAATACTTATACTCTTCACAGCCTGGGAAATGAATCCTCCCAAACCACAAGTGCAGGATTGCCCAATTTTTCACTGCTATTGTGTGTACATGCTTCAATAGTAGAAGGAAGATGTGGGCAATGATAGGTTTGGCAGACTTGGTGGCTGCAAAAGGTAAACATAAGCTACCAATAGTGGGATCAGGTTAACCTGAGTTCAGTAGGAATGTATTGCCAAACAGAAGTATTTCAAGTCTCCCATGAAATATTTTAGCATTATCTCCCTTTTCAGTGACTGCTCTTCAAAATTGGTTACTCTTTGAGGAGTGTTGATCATTTTCTCCTTCAAAGATGGCAGTCAAACAACGTAGTTCCTGCTAATGTGAATCTACTCTGAAAACACATTTCAGAAGCACATTTTCATGAATGACTCATGAAAATTCCCTCTGGAGTCACGTTAATTGTAACTTTAACAGTTGTTCAAAATTCAAGATACTAATAATGATTGCTTATTGAAGTGTATCTGATCTGAAGATTCATTCAGCTAACCTTAACTAGATGGATTGTAAGCTGTCACTCTTTTTTTCATTCTTTTTTACTTTTATTTTTCCTAAGTCTGGCCAACATATGTGAAGCCAGGTGAAGAAGTCAATGTGACACCACAGTAAATGGAAGACTAGCTGACCTGCTAGGGTAGTTAAAAAAAAAAAAAAAAAAAAAAAAAAAAAAAAAAAAAAAAAAAAAAAAAAAAAAAAAAAAAAAAAAAAAAAAAAAAAAAAAAAAAAAAAAAAAAAAAAAAAAAAAAAAAAAAAAAAAACAAGTTTAGATTGAACACAGAGCTTACTGAAGACTTTCCTGGTAATGTCTGGCTATCTTTTAGACCAGCATATTTAAGCCTGGTTTTATAATAGCTCATGTATCTCAAAGATGTCATGATTTTAAGACAAGAACTCACACATCAAAAATTGGAATTCTTTCCAGAAACACTCAAGTTTACATTTTTTGAAAGAGGGAGATGACACAAAAGCAAACCTTATCATGGCCTTGTCACAGTGACACTTCGAGAAAACTTGTCTGACTGGCTTGCGGACTTTAAAGGCTATCACGTTTTCTTTTTCAGGCAGTTCCCTCAGACGAGACCAATACTGATGTGGTTCCATGTGTAAATCCAACACCAGGGCAACTGTAGAAAGGCGTCATGATGATGAAGAATTTCTGGTTTAGTAGATGAGGAATCTGATATTCAAAGAAACTGAGTGGATTCCTCAAGAAACCCACAACATTTCAGAGCCCAGTTCCCTGCCATTCTGGCCAGTTTAGACTAGCCGAAGAATGCATTAAGAAAAGGAAAAAAATGACTAAAATCATTTAATAGGTTTAATTATTAGCCTTTAATATACACCATTACAGACACTATTACACCATTTATCTGAGGTTAATCTGGTCTGGTAAGCATACAAAGAGATCATTTTAATAATTGAGAGTTCTGTAAATGTTTTATTATAAAAAAGTAATCCAAGTCTCTCAACAAAAAGAAAATAAGGGGGCAAAGGATATGTTTAGATCAACCCATAAGATAAAGTCCTCAATCCAAGTTAGGTGACTAGATAAGGATTCTTAATAGAGATCGTCAAATAAAACTTTATTTTTATGCCATTTTAATGTCCCTTTAATATTTAGAGCCTTTGTTCCACTTTGTAGGTAGAAAATCCTTTCCCATGAAAAATACATCCAAATATTTTTAACACTTGAATTGGGTGTTCATTTTAGGCCCTGATTACACAATAAAATACTTGCCCAAATAAAAAAATGCAAAATGCAGTCTGTTATGTAGAAGCTGGGCTATATGACTTCTAAGTCAAATCCTAGATGTAATTACTATCTCTTAGGCACTGAGATTAATGTGATAAATTTATTCATTCTGCTGGCATTAGTAAAATGCAGAAAAATTTTTCAGCATTTCTGATGATTTATTAGTGATCTCAGTATTCCAGAATACAACTGCCATGGAACTTTAAAAGATGCAGAAAATAAAAAGGTTTATTAAGTAAGTCTATATACTGAGAAACTTGGACAAACAAGGCACATATCATTATCTTCATAATTTCTTGAATGTGCAGGTGTTGTCTCCTGTGCAGTTTCTTTATTATGATGCTTCATGGGCTAATGCTGTTTTATCAGATGTGCATCATGACTGTGCATATAGGACTGTGGATTCTTAGTCCTAGAAGAGATTTATACCTCATGTTATTTGATTAAGAAGGCAGGTTCTGTAATTCAATATCAGAGTTTGAAACTTGCTCAGTCACTTACTCCATATGGGACCTTGGACAAGCTTCATAACCTCTTCTGCCTCAGTGTCTTCATCTGAGGACAAATTGAGGATAATAGTGGTACCAACTTCTTAAGATCATTGTGAGGATTGAATGACTTACTACATGAAAAGCACTAGGGAAACTACCTAGAATGTAAAAAAAGACACTGCCAAATATTCTCTCCTGTAGCTGCCCAAGATTCTCATTTAATAAATGAGGAAAGTGAAGCCCACCAGAATCAAATGTTTTTTCTTTGTACTCAGAGAATAGAGCTTTATCTGGCATAGAATTAAATTCATGTAATTAATCCCAATGGATTCTACACTGTGTAACATCATTTGGTTATGATAGCTCATTTTGGGCTTCAAAAATCACTTTTTCATAAAACACTGAGCTCACTATGACTCGTCATCTAGCATAAGATTATTTCAAGTCTGGTATTGTGTGTCATTGGAATATGTAATTGTCTATGTGATGTCCCTTTAGAAGAACTGGGAATGCCCAATGACGAAATAATTTCTTCCCACCCACTGACTGATGCTTGCAATTCCCTTTACTTGAAGGATCTGTTCTCTGTTCAAATATGCATTTTTAAAAATTAGGGGAAAATTTAAGTCTTATTAATCATTCATGTCAAATTGCAGAAGAAAAATCAAAAGTGAGGTTTTGAAAAAGGGGAAAGAAGAGAAAATGATGATCCTGGGTGCAAGAAGTGGAGCATAGAACTGGGGAAGATTGGGAACTTTGATAGCAGACTTTTCCAAAATTCTAATCAGAACTAATTCTCCATGTGAATATTCCTTAAAGTAACATCTGTCCTAGAATTAACGAGTCTTACTCTATTTGCAATGCTCTAAGCCATGTGCTGGGCACAGCTGAGGAGTTAGACTTAAATTACAGTCAGTCAGGTAAGAAAAAGAAAATAAATGCACATGAACTACAACAAACTGCTAAACACAGCAGAGCCGATGGGCTGAGTGGGAGTCAGTGGGAAATCACTGCACTGCTTCCTGTTGCACCGAAGTAACTTCGATGACATGGGAGAGCACACATGGAGCCTACGGACTTGGGGCCAGCAGCAAAAGCCCGATGACCCACGCAAGTGTGAAATTCTTTGGAAGACATTTGTTTTAGCTGAAAAATTCAAGCAGTATTTCCTACTTAATATTTTTTCCTTGATTGGTTCAATGCACCATAAAAGTAATATTTTAATTTGCTTTATACCCATTTGCTTTATATCCTTGGTTTATACTGATGCTGCGGGGGGATACCCATGTCAATCCCATAGCTTCTTGTACAATCTGGTATGAAGCTGTGTAACCCTGAGGACCACAGTGCTCCAACCTGATGCTTGGAAGGATGAAAACATGCATCCTAACACCTACAACCTTTCCTGTGTTCATGGCTTTATTCTTTCAACCCTTAAGTTTCCTGTATATTTCATTGAAGGTTGTGACTCACAGCCTGAAAGGACACAAATGTTAGAGTGAGCTATGCTTTCTTCTCCAAACACCAATTACAACCTGGTGACATACTGACACTATTCGGATCAATAAAGAACAGAGAGAGGAGAGGATGAAGGAAAAATTCAATCTGCGTAGGAGCTGCATGGTGGTCATGACCCTTCAGAGTTCTGAGCGCTGCCAAGAGTGCCTGTTGGGCCTGCCTTCCCTATTTTAAATCCACTATTTACAGGTTTATTTCATCTGTACTAAGCAGCATAAATGAGGAGACGTTAGTACATGATCATTTGGGGAACAATTAAAGCTAAACTGAGGCACAGTAAGGACGTTCTCTTCTTCTCCCACCCTCCTCCCCAGTTTGGATATTATTCAGAGTTTTGTATGATGATAATATTAGGCTTGCCTTTGTTTATACAGTAAAGGAGATATATTATTATTGTTGTAAGTTCCAGGCCAAACTAACATTTTATACTTCAAAGTAGTTTTTGAAGTTGTGTTTAAAATAATATTGATGTCACAAACATCTTCCATTCAGTGTGTAGACAAATTTTATTAAAAATTTTAGTGGACAGTATTAATAGATGTTAACAAAAATTCACTTGTACCTAACAACATGCCCAGCATTTAATGTTATTCAGTAAATACTAATTCAATTGATAAATGCAAAAAACCATTAATGAGCAAGATTAATCAAAGAATTCCTTCTAATAACATAGTGAAAGATAAAGAAAACACTGCCATAATTATATCCTAGCTAAATTCCTGACATTTTCTATTATTTGTGTATTCTGGCAAATTAATATTTGTGATCAAGTCATTAAAACTTCAAATAAATGGTTTTTCCATTTTACCTAGAAAATCATTTTTAAATTTTAAATGAGCCAACTACATCATTATTTTTATTATTCTACAATTTTAGTCAACCTATTGTATATGTGTGTGCCTCTATGTACAGATTTCTAGGTTCTCTGAATTCCAGCTCAGGGTTGACTAATGTTGATGAGACCTAGGACTGTATGTCCACTTTCTGCTAGCATGACAGGCAAGAACTCCTGAGGTTTTATTTCCTGCTTATTGAATTACTTATGTATATGCATAAGTAAGAGGCTAGAACTAAAGAAGGAGACAGCTGAAACATTCAAGGTAAATCTTGTCCTTTTTCTATTTTAGGAGGGAGGCAGAAAATGCCCTGCTTCATCCCCATACTTATTGTTGTTTATAGGTAGAAATCAGTTGGAAAGTGTGTGTGGTGGCTATCTTTACTTTCTCTTGATTAAATATCTACAAGTCTTTTAGCTAATTGTTGATCATCCATGAGGTGCATAAGTTTGAATTGTCATCTTTGAGTTCAGCTCCCTACACCTCTGTTCATGTACTAAGTAATTTGTGCCCTGGTGATTATTGGGTCAATAAAAAAACAAACAGAATTGGGTGGCTCCATAAAGGCTGGGCAAGAATTGCAAAGAAATTCTGGGATAACACAGAGGGAACTGGGTCACTCCTATGGCCTTCTTCCATCTGTCTCTGCAGTGGGAAGGAAAGTTAACTTCTAATCCTGGTGAGTCCAAGCTTGCCTAATGAGACTGAAACTTCTCTCATAGGTGTCTTTGAAAACATGGAGACAGCGTGGGTTCTTTTATCTTCTACTCCTACAGGAATCATTAGCAGTTTTTATATAAATTACTAATGTATAAGTTATTAGCACATTTTAAAAGACTGTCTTAACATCTACAAGCTTGACATGTAAAATTGAAACTGGAACACTTTAGGGAAGCAATGCTTTGGTTCCTGTCTTCCTCTGTTTATGGCAAGTTTAATAAACAATCATTTTCCTGAATTTGGTAAGTTTAGGCTTAGCTTCAAAATCTCATCTGCATGAAAAGCAGATGTGGTTAGGAGGGTCAAAGAATGGGATTTGTCAACATGGAAAGCTTCCATTAGGTCACATTCGAAGGGGTTTTTCTTTCATGACACTATATTTTCCTGATATAGAGTTCAGCCTTTCTCACACCTCACCTGCTGCCAAAGACGCAAATACTTTACATATACAAAAGCTCTTTTACCGGAATTTTAATATAAAATTCATGTAGTTTTCTCTGTTACTTTTTGTGGTTCCTAATAGCAAAGTTAATAAGGAACAATTTACACAGTTGGTGATTTATCCACAGGAAAGCAATGCCTTATTTTTCTTATTCTTTGAAACATCAGCCATGAGGAATTTATCGAGGAAAGGGGATTTAGGGGGAGGTTTCCAAAATCCCCTGGAAATCCCACATGTGGAGGAGGTATTCAGACCCATGACTCCTGGAGCATGTCAGCAAATGACATTGCATAGGGATTGCTGTGGAGTCATGACTCAGAAATGAATCTAGCATACTGCAGCCCATGGAGGAAGCGGACTCTGCATGGTTACAGTTAACCACTTGGTCGCTGAGCCAGAACAACACCGGGAAGACTTCCTCTAGTGAGGAGGTTTTATGTGCTTACCATGTGCAAGGATCTGGGGGCTCATTTCAGACCCTGTTTCACAGAAGTCACTGTCCAAAAGGGAGAAACAAATAAGCAAACAAACAAACAAACAAACAAAAAACACTTAAAATACAGTATAGGAGGCTATAGCAGTGGGACTTAAAACCTATTTCCTGGACTGGCTACATCACCCTCACCTGGGAACTTGTAGGAAGGAGAATTCTTGCCCTGGACCCTTCTGAAACAGAAACTCTGGGAATCAAGTCATAAGATTTGTGTTTCAACAAACCTAGGTAATTTGTATGTGCCCACTGGGCTTGAGGTAGGCTCACAGAGTTAGGGGAGAACAGATTGGGAGGCCTGAACCCAGATGGGGGCAAGTTGAGGCCAAGGAAGGAGAGAGGAAGTTGCTGCCTAGAATTTGTAAAGGATCAACAGGTTTGTTGAGAAAAAAAAAAGATCAAGGTGGGAGTAGGGTGTGGAGGCAGGACATTCCAGACAGAGTGTGCAGTAAGCTCAAAGAGCCAAGAATGGAAGGACTAAAGCTAAGCATGGAAAAGAAGACAGATACATCCAGAGAGGAGTGTGGAGAGGTCAGCAGGGGCCTAGTGGAGCAGGACTTTTATCATGGTGAGGGGGCTAAACTGTGTCTTGAAGACTATGGTGTTGACATTGAAATTGAAATTAAAACCGGGAAAGGTATAGACAGATTTGCATTTTAAAAAGTTCACTTGGCAGCAATGAATGGATGGTGGAGGAATGAAGCTTGAGGTTGACCCAGTGAGTAGGTTTCCATGGTGATCCAGACCAGAGAAAGGAGGACTCAGCCCAGCGCAGTGAGGTTTGGAAAGTGGGGAGGGCCTTGAATAGAGACGATATTAAAAAAAATTACTTGGTAAAATTACATATTATAATATATTACAAATGCTAAAAATCATGATATGTAGGTGCTGATAGTAAAAGCTAACAAGAGAGTGGAAGGTGAATAAACAGAACTCAAAATTGTATGTACAACAATATAGCCTAATTTTTGACATACAGGTTCATAAATACATGTGCAATATTGGAACATACATATCAAAGTCTTTATCTTGGATGGTGAGGTTACAGGTAATTTTTGTTTTCTTCTTTATTTTTCTTTATTTCCCAAATTTCTACACTGAAAGTGAATCATGTTTATAATCAGGAACTATAATTTTTAGGGAGGGAGGGAGGAAGGAAGGTAGAAAAGAAGGAAGGAAGGAAGGAAGGAAGGAAGGAAGGAAGGAAGGAAGGAGGGAAGGAGGAAGGGAGGACATGTGAGAGAGAAGGAGAAAGAGTTATATTTGCAAACTGAATGGGATAACGTATAGCAAGTCAGAATGGTACTATAAATAGAGATAAATTATAATCCCTACAGGAGCCTTTTAAATTTAAGCTGCCTTAAAATTTCCTACAAACCAGGCCTGACGGCATATGACACAGAGCTCAGATATATTGTAGAGAAGTGGAGCAGGGCAGGTGGGGAGGTGGGGAAAACTGGACATGAGTGGGAGCCCAGCTAGGGGAATAAGATAGTTTTGTCCTCCTCGACTATCTATTTCATTGATTCATCCACAGCTACAAAAGTCACAAGAAAGGGATGTGTGCCAGGGAAGTCGCAATCTTTGAGTCTGACTTCTTGGATAGAGGCTGCCCTGCTAAAGCTGTGCCAAAGACTGGCTGCCCAGATCCTGACCCACCTAGGCCCTGCCTCACTGATTGAGAACATTTGGTGCTCTATGGTTGTTGAAATAAGTTGATAATTTGTATCGGAACAGAGTGGTGCTGAAGACTATTCTTTCACCGTCTTGACAGCCTCTTAACCCATTTCCTTGCTATAGGAAATGACATACAGTTCAATGATAATAATGTAAGAAATCTATGGAGCATTACGCTATGCTTTTCAGGGATCTGGTAGTGAGTTACTAGGTGATGATAGAAAAGTTTGGGATCATGTCATTCATGGAGAAGTAACAAGTGGCTAGAATTCCAGGAAATCCTAACAACAATAATGAATACTGTCATTTATCACTATACTATGCATTTTATAAGCATTATGATTTAATCCTCACAACAACCCTGTCAGTTTTGTTTTAAACATACAATTTATAGAAGAGAGAGACTGATGCTTCAGGCATAAGTGATTCTAAGTGTCAAGGACTCGATTTAAACCAAGGTCATTTTTATTGAAGAGTCATAAGCAAGCACATACAATGGGCTAAAGTAGTTTACTCAATAAATGATGTTGGGAAAATTGGACAGATAACATGTAGAAAAATGAAACTAGACCACCTTCTTACACCACACACAAGAATAAATTCAAAACAGATTAAAGATGTATATGTGATACTTAAACCCATAAAAATCCTAGAAGGAAACACAGGCAGTAAAGCCTCAGACACTGTTCGTAGCAATATTTTATTTGATATAGCTCTTAAAGCAAGGGAAACAAAAGAAAAAATAAACAAATGGGACTATATCAAACTAAAAAGTTTTGCACAGGAAGTAGATCACCAACAAAATAAAGAAGACAACCCGCTGAATGGGAGAACATACTTGCCAATACATATGCTAAGGAATTAATATCCAAAATTTATACAGAACTGATAAAACTCAATACCAAAAATCAAACAATCCAATTAAAAAATGGGCAAAGGATAGAATAGACATTTCGCCAAAGAGGACATACAGATGGCCAATGGACACATGAAAGATGCTCAACATCACAAGTCATCAAAGAGATGCATATTAAAACCACAAATGAGATATCACCTCACACTGGTCAGAATGGCCATCATCAATAAATCAACAAACAACAAGTGCTGGGGAAGATGTGAGGAAAGGGGAACACTTTTGGACTGTTGTTGGGAACGCAGATTGGTGCAGCCACTGAGGAAAGCAGTATGGATTTACCTCAAAAAATTAAAAATGGATCTGCATTATGACTTAGCAATTCCACTTCTGGGAATTTATTCAAAGAAACCTGAACTGCTAATTCAAAAGAACGTAAGCACCCTTATATTCATTGCAGCATTATTTACAATCACCAAGATGGACACTTGGGCTGTATGGAAACAGCCCAAGTGTCTATCAATAGATGAGTGGATAAAACAACTGTGGGACATTTACACATTGGAATACTACTTGACCATAAAAGAGAAGAAATTTTTACCCTTTGGAACAGTATGGACGGACCTGGAGAACATTATGCTAAGTAAAATAAGCCAATCAGAGAAACAGAAATACTATGATTCCACACATATATGGAATCTAATGAACGAACTGAATTAACAAGCAAACTAGAGACAGACTCATAGATAGAGAGCAGGCTGACAGCTCGTTGAGAGGTGGTTAGGGAGTGGAGGGATCAAGCTAAAAGGAAAAGGGCTCATGGACATGGACAACAGTGTGGAGATTGTGGAGGGGAGGGGGTGTAAGGGGATAAAGGATAATGGAAAACATACAATTCAAAATAAATTTATAAAAAAGTGAGTACTAAGAGTTCTGGAGATGAATGAATGGTGTTGATGGCTGAACAACAATGAGAATGAAGAGAGTATTACTGAACCAACTGCACACTTACAAATGGTTCTGGAGGTAAATTTTATGTTGTGCATTTTCCTGCATTTTCTTAAAGGTTAACTATTGTACAATGCACTATGTATGATGCTCAATATGATATTATATGCTGTCCTGCTATATTCCCCAGATATTTTGATGTGACCATTTTAATAGTCCTTGGCATTAAGGAAATGCCTGCTTTTTGGAGAGAAAAACAGGTGTCCTAACGCCCTCACTCATTTCTTCTTTTCTTGTCTCCTTTCTCATCCTTTCTTTCTTTTTCCTCCTTTCGTTCCTCCCCAACATAAACAAATTGTTAGACAGACAGACTTCTCCTTTTCCCGACACGTACACACAAACACACATACACAACCCACAGGAAATGAGCAAGTGAACTAGTACAGTTCCTAAGAAATGAAAAAAACGAGTAACACGCAACAGTCTTGCCTAAAACCCTGGCTGCATTTCCTGAAACTCTCTAGCCTCACCTTTTTGGTTAAGTTTGTAGACAGGAGTGTGGTGACACTGCCCTCTGACCACAAGGTGGGGCTTGTATTGGGACATACTGGACATTGCAAGCATTCCTTATGTTAGCCTTTTCCACTCAGAAACCATCCTACTTTGCCACCAAGTTATGATTAAGGGTGACCCTTACCAAGCTGCATGATTCAAAAATCACCAAAGATGGAATTTGTGCATGGCTTAGAACCTACATCTAAAACACATCACAGAAAAGATAAAATGTCTTATTCTTTTCAAAATTTCTTTTTCCCTCTCAATGGTATATTTATGATGGTAGGTAGTGCTTTCCTGTGCTATAGGGTTCCTCCACAAAGCCCTGAAAAAGTCAAGGTGAGCCTGAGCCACTCCCTCTTTTTTTCTTTTTTTTTAAGAATATGAGTATACTGAAGAAGAGGGGAGAGAAAAAAGAAGAAGAAAGAGAAGGGGGAGAAAGAGGAGGAGGAAGGGGAAAAAATATCAAAATAGATTGATAAGACTTTTGAAAATAAATTCACTGCCTATATTTAATAAATTATACTTTTAAGATTGTACAAACATATTGCAATGTACTATAATATTTTCTTTTTTAAAAGATATTTATTTATTTTTAGAGAGAGGGGAAGGGAAGGGGAAAGAGAGGGAGAGAAACATCAATGTGTGGTTGCCTCTCACATGCGCCCTACTGGGGACCTGGCCCTCAACCCAGGCATGTGCCCTGACTGGGAATTGAACCAGCAACCCTTTGGTTCACATACCCATGCTCAATCCACTGAGCTATGCCAGCCAGGGCAATATGTTATTAAAAATAGTTCATATTGTATGTAAGCCAAACCATTATGTTGTATACCTGAGTCTTATGCAGTGATTTGTGTCAAATATATCTCAATAAAACTGGAAAAATATTTCATGTACTAGAATATAAAAATACATATGAGGTCTGTCCAGAAGGTATCCAACTATGTAATATAAAAATAGAGACATTTATTGAAGAAGATACAAGATACAAGAAACATTGTACATAAGACAATGACACCTCAGTCACCTTCAAAGTAGGCTCCTTGGGACCTCACACACTTCTCCAAATTGAAATCAGCTGCCCCAACATATTTCCTGAATCTCATTGACAGTATGAACTCTATTCCCTGTCAAAGGTGGTTTTAGTTTTGGGAAAAGCCAGAAGTCACAGGGCACCAAATCTGGGCTGCAGGAGGCCTGAGTAACCTGGGTGACCTGATATTTTGCCAAAAACTCTGCATGACATGTGATATATGAGTGAGTGCATTGTTGTGATGAAGCTGCCCATAGCTGTGGCCTTCTGAATCATCCAAATAGTTTCCATGAAGGAGTGTTCAAGATTAATGTAAAATTTGATGCAGATTCATTGCTCTACTTGTTCAGTCATTTTGAATGCTATGGTCACACAGTACATATGTTCACTCAATGGCATCTACCACCCCCACTGACTAGTACAGTGAAGTCATTGTTCACACATGTGCATTCCAGTCCACTCTCCTTGTCTGCATGCAAGGTTACATCGTTGTCGTGCAAACCGTTCTTCTTATATTAACATGGTGGGACTTTTTCTGGACAGACCTTCTATATAAACGCTTCACAGTGCATTCAGGGTCTGTGTCCAAGATGGGATAAAAAGTTCCAAGCTGAATATTTAATATTTTCTGTTTTTAATCCTACCTATATATCTCTGTGACTGTGATTTTATTCAGTGATAACATTAAAGATCTGCTTTAAGAGTTTTTGTGAATGTAAGATGAAACTAGAGATCTAATGCTCAGCATGCTGACCATAGTTAATCATACTGTATTTGAATACTAGAAATGTGCTAAGAGATTTTGGGTTCTCTCCCTGAAAAATAATGGTACCTATGGGAGAAGATGATAAGTTAAATGACTTAACTCTAGTAACCATTTCACTTACAGTACATGTATATGAAATCATCATGTTGTATACCTTAAACATATACAATTTTTATTTTTAAAATGAACCTAGTACAGTGACTAGAACACAATAAATGTTAATCTATTACATACCCCTTACCCTGTAGCCTTCCTGCCTGCCTCTGTCTTCTTGTACCACCAGCAATAGCCACCAAGTATGGGGGCTATTTGGCAAGTATGGGGTATAATTGAGAAGCTTCACTCAGGACCTAGTTAGAAGTGTTTAATTAAGCAAGAATCGTACCATACCCAAATAATTCTGTAATGTCAGTTTAGACTCTGCGAAGCCGATGAATACTCTGTCCTTCCAACAGTTTGCACATAATGTCTTCACCATCAATGAATTCTCCTTTTCTCACATCTCATACCCCTTGGGCTATTGTGCTGTTTTTTGAATATCCAGAAGCTGACTGCTAGTTACTATCTCTGCTGTTACCACTCTGGATTCCACAATAGCTTCTAACTGTTCATCCTGATTTACCTTTGCCCCCACCCCAACTCTTTTTCCCCCACAAACAGCCAGAGTGTCAGATCACATCACTGATTTGCTTCAGACCCTGCAATGGCTGCCCACTCAGAGTGCAAGAGGACCTGCCAAGCCTATATAATCTGGCCCATTGCTCTCTGTTCTTCTTTCTAGTTATTCTCCCCACCCCACTCCTACTGTTCCTCAATTACATAATCCAGCTCCCAACTCAAACTGTTACTTCTAGCTGACCTTTTGCTTGAAATATTCACCTATATAGCCACTTAACCCATTCCTATATCTCTCAATTATTAGTTCAGTCTTAACTTCCCAAGGAGGCTTCCCCTGACTCCCTAATGCCGTAATCTGCTCATCCCCAACCTCCTGACACCCTAATCTCCCTGTCTTGCTCTACTTTTTAAAAATATAACATTTATCCACCTAAAACACTCATATGTGTAGCCATTTCTATTCATGTCATTCACTAAGAGTTTTCAAGCAACTAGAAAAGTGCTTGAGATATAGAAGGTGCTCTGTAACTACCTGTTGAATAGATGGTTAACATATTTTCAAGTGATATGCATTAAATTTGATGTTTTTCTTGGGAGCAAATCAGGCGGTCCTTCTTTCTTTCAAAAATCGTTTCCAACTCCAACCACATAACTTGTTTCACAATAAAGGATCACCAATTGCCACTTTTCTAAGAGTCGTGAGGAAACCATAAAGGGAAACCAGCCCAGGCAGCATTTCCTCTCGTTCTGGGGGACAGGAGTGTGATGGTGACTCACACCCTCCCCGTGACCACCAGTTCTAGCCTCTTTCTTCATTAAGCCCTTATATTAAAAGTAAGGCCCTTCTTTCTCAGTTGATGGGAATCTTGCAAATGAGACTTGGTAGTTTGCTCGATTTAAGGGCAAGTGCAAAAAAATTCTCTTGAAGTTTAGCTGAATCTCAAGTGTCCTCTCCCAGCACAAGTGGCCAAATTCCCCAGAGAAAGATCTCTATATATTCCACTTATTCTCTCAGAATAACACACCAGACAGAAGGGACTGGGGAAATGAATCCTGTCATTTTACTAATGAAAACCTGAAGCCTTGACAGGAGGAGGGACTAGTCCTTCTACTGGTTTGTGCTGTCCCTCTCCTCTCACTGAATGAAAACCCTCTTCTCCAGACTTCTCTATTCTCTCAGGCAGGGGAAGATGGGAGAAAGTGGGGGAATGTGCTCAAAACCAAGTCTGTGAGACTTACGGACACATGAGAAAAACTTCCTGAGGAGGCAGGGAGTCTCTGGACCCTGTTTAGGTTCAAACGTTAACTCTCTCTCCTACTTGCTGGGTGACCCTCAACCAGTTACTTAACCTGAGTCTGTTTCCTCATCGAAAAAGTGGGGATAAACAATCCAAATACATAATGTCATTGTGAATACTACAACAATAAAACATATGATGTACTTAGTAGTAAAATCTTGTCAGTACAATTATTCTTGAGTGAAGCCACTCTGCACTTGTTGCTAAAGTCTAAGTAAGTCAAGCTCAGAAAAAAAAATGTGCCATTTTCATGCTCCCCATTAATCTTGGCTCTCTCATACCTCCTTCAGTTCTCTCTGGGTCCCTTTGGCATGTGCTTTCAAGGTCTTGCTTTCTGGCTGGGTGTGTGATTTCTTCCTCTTTCTCTCCTCCTCGCCTGCCCATTCTGTTTTGTCTCCATCTGGGTAGGAGATGGTGCCAGCGCTGCTTTCCAGGTTCATCCCCTTCAGTTGGAGAAAAGGAAGTTCATGAAAAGCTCATCCAACAGGTTTGGAGTAGACAGTTTCCCTTTGTTTCAAAACTCCATTCAAGTCTGCAAGTGGTGATTTCCTCCTTCCTGGTTTAGGGACCACAAGGAACGATTTAATCTTGATGAGTAAGCTAATATAGTAAAGAAAGAAAGCACCCGAGATGTGGAAAGTAATGAATTACGCTAGGTGGGAAAACAAACTACCCAGACGCAAAAAGGGACTTAAATATGGAAATCAGATAATATAGGGCACCGGATTAAGTACAAATAGATTAAGAAGTTTTACAGCCTTATTTGGCATAAATATAGAAAATTCTGAGAGCCTGACCAACATCTCTTAACTTGTACAGAATCTACATTATTTTCTAATTTTGTTTTTTTATGTGAAATCATCACATAGTTTTTTAAAAATTATGCATCTTTTTGGTGACTTGAAGGGAATTATGAAAGGACTAAAATTTCACCCTCCACCTCAGCTACCGTATGTCTTTGGTGCTGCCCTGTAGCAGATTAGATAAGCAGGTTGCCTCAGGTGAAAGTAGGACTCAGTGTTCATCTTTTTGGATTGTTTAGGGCTTTACTCTTGTGTATTGACAAGAATACTAAAGGTCAATCATATCTTGACTTCATTTAATATGAAGATTCTCTTCTTCCTCTCCATTCTTTTCCTTACCTGCCTCTACCTTCTCTTTTGAGGACTTCGAGAAAATTTTCCCAAAGTCTCTGCCAGGGACAGTAGGCAGCAGTGAGAAAATATCATTTCTCATTCAGCTGACATAACTTAATGATAACAAACTCAGGGTTCACTTGCTATTTTCAAGTACCATACCTCCAATTTACTCTTTATTATTTTACTCCTTAAGAGTTTCTAATGAAGGTGAGTAAACTTCCTCAAACACGATGAACAACTTTGTACATTTTATCTTAGGTAAACTTAGGAGGTAAGCAGAGGGCACATTCATTATATTTTCAAATGATCAAGTAGTTAAAATTTTAAAGAAGGTTAAGAATCACTGAGGTAACACCTGAAAGGAAAGTTAATCTGTTTTAGCCTTAGTACTTTTAAGGTCTGTTAGACTACATTTGCAGAACATCATTCACGTTCACTTGCTGGCTTCTGAAAATACCATCTGGATGCTCCCCGGTCCGTGAAACACAGGTGATGGGAAGAAGGAAGCAGCAGAGCCCTTCTGTATCAGTGAATGCCAATTGCTGGTAGTCCCTGCATGCTGCTCTCCATCGCTTACCCAGTCTGCATTGGGGTACCTCTTACTCCAACTCGGAGGCAGCCTGGAAGAGAGCATGGCACTGTTAATTCACCCAAGGAGAAACTGCTGCCTGGCTGAACTGGTTACTACTTTATCTATGTACCACTAAATGAGAGCGTGAAGTAAAACTGTAGTTTCCATACTAGACTCTTCTGGGTTCATGCAAATAAAGCAATTGCCCCTGAGGGAGAACAAAAATAGACAGCGATAAACATTTTCACTTCCTTTTGTTGATACTGCATTTGTTGGGAAAGGTTCTGAGAACTGGGGAGTTTGTATTTTCATTCAGGAAGTGTTAATAGAGCACCTGTTTGGTGCAGGCCCTGGCAAGAACCTGGCATACAGTGTAAATAGGGCAGAACTGGTCTCTGACTCTGTGAAATTTCCAGTCATTTGGGTGAGACATAGATCAACAATCACACAAGTGGGTTGAGTGCTCCTCTCTTTAATAGAATCCACACACGTGGAAGAGTTTGTATTCTGGCCAATTTGTGTCTTAAATACATCAACATTCCCTAAGGCCAAAGTGAAGAAAAAAGTCTGGTTAAAGTGAAGCTCCTATTTTGAAACAAAATTGTTAAAACAATCAAAGTTTTAAGAAGGAGAGTTATGAGAGACACACTATAGAAATTAAAACATGACATGGTTTTTCACTTAAGCTACTTTCTCCAAATTGCTGAATTTCATCTAAGCTCAGCTTAGGTTTTATGTTATTACATGTCTGTAAAAACAAAAGATCAAAATAATAAAGAATTTTTAAAAAACAAGAAGAAAAAATATCTTTGTAAAATTACATGACCTTGAATGAGCACTTTTAAAACATTTTTTCCTATCATTTGACTCAATTGCTTTTATGGGTCTTGTTTATTTCAAGATATAATTAAAACCATGTGCCCTGGCTGATGGCTCAGTGGATTGATTGCCAGCCTGTGAACCAAAGGGTCACCAGTTCTATTCCCAGTCAGGACACATGCTTGGATTGTGGGCCAGGTCCCTGGTAGAGGGTGCGTGAGAAGCAACCACACATTGATGTTTCTCTCCCTCTTTCTCCTTCCCTTTTCCTGTCTAAAAATAAATAAATAAAATCTTTAAAAAAAAACCTTGTGTAAGTCCAGTCATTTCTAACATAGTAACTTCCCCTTCTGTCATTAAGTTGTTTAAATGATTAAGTTATTTCATTTCCTATTATCTTTACTTCACAGGAAAGTATGTAATATGTATAACAGTTATAAATAATATGTAATTGTTGTTATGTCAAAGATATTTTTATTGTAAACACTGGAGTGAACAATTTCTAGATGGTTCTAGTGTAAGTCTAACAAAGAAAATGGGTGTATAAAACTTTATTTTATAAATTTAACAAAGAAAATAAATGATGACAAGTAAACATTTACATTGATTTTTTTCATATTGAAGACAGGCCAATCTTAGATATTCCAAATCTATAATACATGCCTATTTCCACAACCAGCCTCTTCTTTCAATCCTCTCCTTCAAACTTTGCCTCAAAATCTCTTTTGATTTGGGAGATAGAATAGGAAATGATACTCAATTATCTGAGTATGTCAACAGTACTTTTATTTATTTTTAACACACAAATGTGAGTCAAATTATTAAGCACAAAAAATAGCACTACGATTAAAAAAAAGCAGCTAGATATATGCTCTAAGGAATATTTTATGTCAATACATATTTTCTTTTTGATTGCTAAGCTTTTAAAAGCAAAATGCGGTTCTCTCACTTCAGGCAAAGTGAAGTGGGACTTAAGTGACTGATTGGAAGAGAAGAAAACTGATGTTTATTGAGTGCCTCCTATGTGCCAGGTCCCACTCTTGGTATTTTCCACTCAGGTCCTTGTTTAACTCTCATTGTGATCCTATGGAACTGGTGTTCTTTCCATTTTACATATAAGGAAACTGAGACTCATTGCGGTTAAAAGAAATCCCATAGCTGTTTGTCTAATAAGTGGGAAAGCTAGGCTTGGAGGCAGGTTTGTCTTTTTCCAACACCTATACTTGATGTTGGTCAAAAGCAATGCATGTAGCTGTTTGATTCTCCAACTTGTTAAGACTTTGGAAAACAACTTTTTTAAAAGGGTAGAACACCTTTAGCAGTGTGAACCAACCTTGCTTAGTATTTTAACAAGTTATTAACTCAAGACATTTGAAGTTGGAGATGGAACTGAAATGTACTTGAGCACTAGAGCAGGTTGTAATTTAAACAAAGTACAAATAAACGTGTTTTTTTTTTTAATCTGCAAAAAGAAAGAACATGTTCTAAATCTTTCAGCTAACTCAGAGTTTTACTGACTAAAATTTCAGGGGGGAGATATTTTATGTCTATGATCTTAGCAGTAACAACACTGTAAGTCAAACTCACTGATACATATTCAGCATTTGTCTGTGGTTCTCTGAACCTCAAGGATGTCTGAGCTGAGACCAATTTTCTCAAAAGGAAAAAAATTCCAGTGCTAAATTGAGACTTAATTACTGAGATTAAGAAATGTGGCTCCGATTTAAGCAGCAGCAGTTGTAACACCAACATAGTATCAGCCTGTGCAAAGTCTTTTGATTAATAAACTTGGGACAAGATTCAAACCAGTTCACCTCACTTCGAAGCCCATGTTTCCCCACTACATTCTTTTTTATTATGTGAATACAACTTTGTTTGGATTTACAAAAAAGCCCTAATTCTAGAATACCTCAATGAAGGGGTGTGGGGTGCTTAGAGGGTTTAACATACCAAAAAGATATTCAGTTTTCCCGTGGAGAGTTTGATAGAAAAAGAAGAGTTGTGTATAGATGTGGAAAAAATAAATAAATGTTCATCTTTGTCTTGGCTTTTTCCTGAGCTCTTCCCTTGCTGGGATGATAGACTTGGTCCCATGACTACGGTGAAGATCTCTGTATGCTCTCCTGTTTATTTAGTTCTTCTCATGTTTTAGGAGCTGGTTAGAACTTAAGTAAACAATTTAATGGTTGATAGTCCCATAAAGTCTACATTCATCTCTAGTGGGTAATAAAATATCATTTGTGTTATATATATATATATATATATATATATATATATATATATATATGCAGCTTTGCTCTTCAGTTGCTATTCACTGCACTCTGCTCTATTTCAAAGCAGCATTTCTTCAACAGGATAATTAGCTTTTTTTTTCTACTTAATATCCCATTTAGTTCTTTTACTTATTATGCAATGACTCAAAGAGTTACCTTTACAGTAGTGATCATTTCAACTTTGTCCACCATTGCCTTTGATGAAGAGAGTTCTAGGACAGAATGCATCAAGGCTACATTGTGAGAGATGAACAACATTAACAAAGAGGTTGGTTTCCTTATTAATGAATGGCCCGTTGTTTAGACAAAAGTGAGCATCTTCACCCTGGCTGGTGAGGCTCAGTGGTCTGAGCACTGGCCTGCAATCTGAAAGGTCACCAGTTCAATTCCTGGTCAGGGCACATGCCTGGGTTGTGGACCAGGTCTCCAGTTGGGAGACTGTGAGAGGCAACTGATTGATGATTTTTTTCCCTCTCATTCTTTCTCCCTTCTCTTCTCTCTAAAAAATAAAATTAAAGTGTGCATCTAGGTCAAATGGGACTCATTAACTCAACATCTTGATACTGTGAGAGGACATAGAAATGGGACAGCAATGAGGCACCTATGTCACTGGGACTCAGCAAAAATACAAAGGCAACCTTGAGGGGTTGAAGAGCTTGCAGAATTCTGAGCATCTGAGTGGTGCCACTAGTAAAACTGAGTCCTGACGATGAGGGACTGAACCAGTCACATCAGGGTCTGTCCATATGAGAATATGTCCTTGCTGAACAAACCACTGTTACTAAAGCAAGGAAACCCAATTTTCTTTAAGATCCAGGTCTTGCTTACATATCTGGCCCAACTTTTCCCTCTCCTCACTGCATACACTGTTTTTCACACAATACTCAACAATTTAAGGAACCAAAATTGGTCATACTCTCTTATATCTCATCACCTTATACTTGCTTTTCTCTCCATGAACAAGGAAGTCACCCTTCTCCCCCACCCTATTGGTTTTACTTCTACTCACTAGCAATATTAGGTCACAGTTTTGAAGTGGTTTCTTTTTCAATTTATCAAAACTACTTAAGAGATTCTGTTCATTTCCTCTCAGAGTAAGTATGTAATCTGTATTATAACACCCATAGCTATATTGTAGTTGCTTGTACAACTAATTGCTCATATTTAGCACTAGACTGCAAAGTCTTTGAAGTCAGAGACTATATCTCATTTACACAGTAATCACACCTGCTACTACACTTGGCATTAGCATATAGTCTATATATTATATGAATAAATGAACAATCAAGTTCCTGAAATAGTAGAGTCAAAAACAACAGGAACTGCATTACATAGAATAAACATTTGCTTTGCTACAGAAGGTAATGTAACTCAGGTACTATTTTACCCCTGAATCTTAGGTTGCTTGGGGGAAGGATAAGGAAAAAACATGGTTGCTCATAACCAATAAAGTACTCAGACATGTGTGGACAAGCCCACTGCTCTATTGAGCATCCTGGGAAAGAAGCAAGATATTGAATCAAGCTAAATTTTTTATAAGTTGTGCATTTTCCCAGAAGTGGATAGACTTTTATGAATATAAGGTCCTTTTCCTAGTGCTCTTTATCCAAGTAAATCCAGACTCATCTTTGAGGACTCAAGAGGACAGACAAGGAAACTTCATTGAGTCATAAAAAGTTGGTTTTATGTCCCACTATACTGAAAAAAATTTCTTTCAAGTACCCCTTGTGAAGGTGTTTTTACATCAAGGCTAACACTAGTAAATTTTTAAAAATTTGTTTATTTTTAGACAGAGGGGAAAGGAGGGAGAATGAGATGGAGCAAAACATCAACATGTGGTTGCCTCTCCATACCCCTACTGGAGACCTGGCTCACAACCCAGGCATGTGACCTGACTGGAAATTGAACCGGCGACCCTTTGGTTCACAGACCAGCACTTAGTCCACTGAGCTACACCAGCCAGGGCCAAAACTAGTAAATTTTTGACCCATCAATTCCATCACTACTTAGATATGTGAACTTGGAGATGCTGCTGAGATTCCTCATCTGTGAAATGAGGACATTATTATCTAATTGCTGTGAGAACTGATTGCACACATGTGCACACAGTAGCCCTAATATTGATTAAATTAAAGTGATATTTAAGAAGCTAGCTGGGGTCACTACACAAATCTTTCAGTAAGGGAAGTTTTCCTCCCAAACTATGAATGTTCACATTCTAAAACTTCATTACTCTTGATCTAATTTTCAATCATCTTTTTGGTAAAGAATTTAAATCCTATGTCAGTATTTAAACTAGTTTTTTTTCTTAAGTGTTCTAAAATTCTATAGAGCCTAAGACTCTCCATACTACAGATTTTCAACTTGAAAGGGCAACTTTAATTCTAATACAACCAGAATTTGATCTGGAATTTTCATTATAGCAAACTGTAACTTGAACTGATCTCATTTCCATTTTATTATATTGTTACATTATATGCTGTAATCTGGTTGCACCTGGAATTTCAGAAACCAATGTTTTTTAAGAACGCCTTTAAGGCAAAGGCGATTTTTAGAAAATGATTGCTGGTTGAACATCTGCCATTTGGAAACCAATCATCTGACAAAAATGAGAAATACAAACTGCAGTCCTTGGAGTAGATGATAATTCACCAGTTTAAAAGTTAAGCCAGGAAGTTTATATATGTTGACTTTATCACATATGTTGATATTACTAAACCCACTTTATGCATGTAGGAAGTGGAACTCAAAAAGTTTAAGAGCCACCCCCAAATTAGGTGTCTGAACCAGAGTTTGAGCCCACACACTCTTTCCATGAAAGCATACCTTGCTGACCTTTCCATGAAAGAGAAAAGTTACTTCATCCACCACAACTAAGTGGTCCCAGTGAATCACTTCCTGGAACATCAGCACATCTTCATTTTACCACTTGAGTGTCATACCTAAAATGTGTTGTTTCCCTCTATCTTTCTTTAGTAAAGTCCCCCCATCCTTCAATACCCTGCTCAAGTCAAAGTGCTTATGGAGGACTCTGCCCTTATGTCCCTCGTGGATTTAACAGCTGGACACCACTTACCTGTTCTGTCATATTGTCGGGTCCTTAAGTTGCTTTCTTCTGATAGACCAAACTTGATAAATATTTATGGAACAGAATGAAAGGGTTTATTCTGGGTAACATACATTAGAACAAATCCTTTGAAAAGTTGTATTATACTCCTCGAGAACACTAATTGTTCCTGGAAACTTTTTTAAATGCTTAGAAAATAACTTCTCATAAAATGTGCCCCCAATAAAAGGTCAACGAGATTATCTCCTCGCTCATTGCTCTAGCACATATAATTTCCCTAAAGAAATGGTTGTGCCATAAAAGGATAGTCATAAATGACCTTACCGTAACAGCTGCTAGATGGTACCAAGATAAATTTATCTCTAAATAGAAAGGAAAATAACTGATAATGTATGAAACTGAAAAGCTCTGCTGTTTAAAAAGATTTCAAAACATGTTTGAAAGCAGACCTCTTTTTAAAGAAAACAAATTATTTTAAAGATCTAATAAAACTTCAATTATGCCGAAAATGTGATAAGAAGCCAATTACAGAAGTCTGATGACTCAGGTTTGCTCACAGAGGGTGGCCGGAAGGTTGCAGATTGTGGAATTTCCTCTGACCTAATACAAGAATAAAGGTGCACATGATCTCCACTGCTGGGATAATATATAAAGCCATAGGAGCTCCTCATCCAACACAGGTCCTTGGGGACAACAAAGCTCACAGGCGTCTAGGACAAGAGCCAGGAAGACACTTTGTGTAAACATGACTTCCAAGCTGGCTGTTGCTCTCTTGGCAGCTTTCATGCTTTCCGCAACTCTGTGTGAAGGTGAGCACACTCTTCCGATCCCAGGTTTTCTTTAGGTTTAAATGCGATCCTTAGATAACAAGAGAATCTTTAATGCTTTGATAAAAATTAACATTTTTATTCAGGAAAAGAAAATAATTGTCAGTTAATGTCAACTAAATTGAAGTTTCAATGTTTTGGGCTGTATCTATATAACAATTAGAAAAGTATGATTTTTGATTAATATGTGCATTTGTTCTTATCATTCCTACTCTGCAGTATGCATTTATTTAATATAAATCGATAATTTAGAGTATATCTTATTGGGGGCCACAGTTATCCATAATATCTATTAATGTGGAGACAGGGAAGCCAGGCAATTTTATTCCATGTACTATTTTAATGGCAAGCTTCAGACATCTATCAATTCCTGTATGGTTTAATGGTATCCTGACAAATTATAGACCTTCTTGGGATCCCATTTATGAAACAGATACAGTCAGTTCAGAATATGTATAGTATATAGTTTAATTTTTCTTTTCTCTTAAGCATTAAGGATTTTTTTAAAGGTAGAAGATATCTCTGTGCAACTCATTTATATGTTTCTAATTCTTTCTGGAGGCAATTTTCCTATTGGTGAATCTCAGTTTGCATACTATAAATAGCATTGCGGTATCAGAGAGGATTATGCAATGTTAAGTAGAAAAAAGTATCACAAGGATGTCAACATTGTGTGAACTCCAAGTCTTTATCTAGAAAGTCTTTCAATGTTGTCAGAGATGATTGTTTTTAAAACAAAGAAAAATAAGGTCAGGGACAATGACAATATCCAGCCTTTAATTTCAAGAATGAGTTTGCTAAAGATGTGATGTTTACTAAATATACTGATAAAGTTATTGTATTGGGATTAAAGAGGAAGTAGTTAGCAGAGCTGTGCCTATTGATGAGATCAACCTTTAATTGTTTTTATTTTTTCACAGCTGCAGTTCTCTCAAGAATAAGTACGGAACTTCGATGCCAGTGCATCAAGACTCAATCTACAAGCTTCCATCCCAAATATATAAAAGAACTGAGAGTGATTGAGAGTGGACCACACTGTCCTAATTCAGAAATCATGTAAGTTCTTTCAAATGTGTTTAGATATTTTACTTTAGTAAACCTGGAGCTGAGGAAGGTAGAAGTATCCAGCAAATTTCTAGTACTAGGAATAGTGCAGTGAGTTAAAAAAAGGCAGGTGGCCTGGCTTTTGTCGCTTCTTCACACCTTCCTGGTAGCATGCTGCTGGCCCAGGTTCTTCTGCCATGCTTTATAGCAACAATCTTAACCTATTTGCTAAAAAAAAAATATTGTGAGTTCTTTGCATGGCATTTAAATATGATGACTGCCATGAGTCATAGCCTGTGCATAGGGGACAATAACTTGAATGGCAAAGGGATGTCTGAAACCCCTCAATATTTACTTTAATCTTATCCTTTTCATTTCAGTGTAAAGGTCCTAAAGGGAGATGAGATCTGCCTGAACCCCAAAGAAAAGTGGGTGCAGAGAATTCTGCAGGTGTTTTTGAAGAGGTAAGTTGGTTTTTATAGAACAATTTAGATTTTTCATTTTTCCTGAGATATACAGTCCAAAAGTCAGCCTGTAAATTTCCCCCTGCTGCTGAAAATCTTTTTTGGGTAACTGCCTCTTTAGTTAAAAATAAATAGCAGCAATAGTGGGTTTCTTGTACTCATGACTGGGAAAACCACACATCTCATTTGTCCAGGGAAGTCTGGGTTTATAAGCCTGTTCCCTGTGTCATTATTATGGTTCCTTTCCATTTTCAGAAGTGTGCTGGTTTGGATGATAACTTATCCAGTCCCTCTATTTATAGTTGAAAGTATAGAACATTTCTAACACATGACTATCTAAAACTATATTGGTTTTCTATATCAAAAATAAGAACCACACTTTACTCCTTACTAGAACACTGTTAATTTTAAAATTTCATTTTATTTATTTTCAGAGCTGAGAAGCAAGGTCAATGAAAGACAACAGCGTTCTCCATAGCTTCCAAGAATTCCTCAGTAAAGATGCCAGTAAAACTTCAAGCAAATCTACTTCAGTGCTTTATGTACTGTGTGTGGCTGGTGCAGGGTTGCCAGATAAAATACAGGATGCCCAGTTCGATTTGAATATTAAGTAAAACAATGAATAGTTTTTTTTTTGACTCTCATGCAATATCTAGGTCATTTATATTTAAAAAAAACCTAGTTGTTTACTATAAATTCAAATTTAGCTGGAAATCCTGTATTCTCTCTCTATTTTTTGATTAAATATTATAACACCAGTCTGCTAGCCAAGATCCATGAATCCTTTTAACTGTGCCTTGGTTTTTTCGTTATGAGAAAAAGTTTATCAGCCACCATCTTACCTCACAGAGATGTGAGGACATTTGGAAGCAATATAGCTTTTGTTCATGGTCATGTAAATTATTTTCAAGTGTAACTTATTCACCTATTTATTATTTATATATTTATTGAAGCATCAAAAATAGTTATATCTGTGCACGAATTTGGAAATTGGGATAGCATAATGATGATTGCAAATTTATATTTGTTTTAGATATTAAATAATAGAGAACTGTCTTGATCAAAGTTTTATTTTGATCAAACTTGCTAGATTTAGCAAAATTAAAAGCAAAGAAACAAAATACCTTGTTATTTTTATTCCAGGTAAACCATGAGTAATTTTTTTAGTTTAAATACCTGATTATTTATATAAAATGTTAAATAAACTGGCAGTCCTGCTTTGGACACTCCCCGCGTGTGGTCCCGTCGCGGCCGGGTGGTTGGTTACGCGGCTGCGTGTTGTGTCACCGGGATCCCGCGTTGGGGCTATCTTTCTCAAGACAGCCAAAATTCACCAGGCGATATCAACAAAGTAACTTCTTGCTGTTTAAAACCTTTTTACTATGTACAAATAGATTCTCATACTTTTATTCAAGTAATTGTGTTTTTTAACAGTCACTTGATGATACTTTTATGTATTTTGAAAGAAAATTTTTTTCTACTGTTTTGTTCTTATGGAAATATAACTGAAAGCCTAAAAGCATTATAATAAAATTTATTGTCAAAGTCATCAGGTGTTGGCATTTCTTTGCTACTTTTAAAAATAATTGTTTTCTATTTTTGGTTGTATTACAGACATATGATTTAGAAAATATAAGTGCTTCCCCTGAGTGTTCTGTGTATTATGTGAAAAATGGCAAGCCTTTATTTGTTGAAAAATAAAACTTCCCAGAGATGGCTGCAAACAGGAGTCTTTTCCATAGAACAATGGAAATTTCCTCAACTCCCTGTTGTATGCCGTTTTGCTAATGCGGCTGACTTCTGGGTTTCTGAACCAGCCGGGTTGTCCGCACAGCTTAGCATGCAAAGCCCAGGTGTCCATGAGAGGGGGAGGAGGGTACACGTGATGAGGTGCTTCTTAGCTAATTAAGGAGTAAAACTGACACCTATGAGGCAAAGAAGTTCAAAATACGAATAAGACCAAGCATATTTGAAAAAAATCTAACAAAACTCTTAGTAAAAACTAAGTAAAAACTACAATAATTTAACTAGAACACTCAGTGGATGAGTTTTATAACAGATTAGACACTGCTAAAAAGAAAATTGGAGATGCAGAAAATAAAGCCACATAACTTTATCTGGAATTTATACAAGAGGTAAAAGTTAGTAAATTTATAGAAGAAATGGAAATACATGGAGAATACAGTAATAAGGTCTCCTCAGTGTCTAATTGGATTTTTACAAGCAGTAGAGATGGTCAGAGACAAGATTAAACTAATAGGGGCTGAAAAACTTTCCAGAAATGATGAATAATAATAACCCACAGTTTCAAGAAATCCATTTAACCAACGCTTACATTTACATTCCTAGAAAAAAAAAAAAAAGGATCTTAGAACTTTGATTCACACTTGTCCACCTCCAAGACCATTTGTTACTATTGGGCATTTTCAGCCCACTCTGTTTTAAAGCTCCACAATGGGGAGTGAGGAAGGGGGCCCTCAGTTACTTTCTCACTAGTTAGTTGAAATTGCAACCTACTTCTCCCATGTCACTTGGCCCCTTACAATCTCTCTGTGAACCTGCAGCTGCCATTCTATGGGTCGACATTATCTCTGGTGCAGAATAAAGCCCATTCTCTTTTCTAATTTCCAGTGCACATGAACACAAAAGTGTGCAACATCATAGAGTTCGTAGAAAATTTGTGTGTGATATACAAGCAGAAGCCAACTGGAAATTCAGTCCCAATATTTGTTATTCTTAGAAACACTGTTCCCACGAGTGGTGATTTCCCCCTCCCTATGTTCTTCTCGGGCCGTGTTGTGGGGCTGCCTCCTCTTCCTCAGACCTCTGCCTAAATTTCATTTCCATATTCTCCTCTCTAATGTCAAGTTCCCTTGTCCTACCCTCCTTTGCAGCCTTTTACCTTGTGGGTCTTACACATAGGAATAAAAACAATTATAAACACATAATTTTTAAAGAAGAGTTTGCTTGCATCTCTCAGATCAGCCATGACCTCTGCAGGGTTAATAAAATATTGTAGGAGAGATACAGGGCTCTTCAGAGGAGATATCAAGGAGTTATCTAACTTAACCAGCTGAGGTTTCCCTGAGAAACCAAAGCTAGAGTTTGAAGGATGAGTAGGAGTTAGACACACAAAGGGAAGAATAATGTGTGGGAAAGGGAAGTCTAGACGGCAGAGAAGTATTTGTAAGCAATAGCATGACATGATTTGAGAAGTGAAAAAGTTCAGTGTGACTGGATTTGACACTGAGACAGAACAAGTACTAACAGATAAAGTTATGCCAAATGGACTACAGAAAGCTCTAAAGGCTGAGATTTGAAATTGAAACCTTCTGGTGGATTCCGATTACCCTCATTTTAAATTGTGAACATTGTAGGCCATTCTTCGTTCTGGTTCTCCTTCCAGAAGGAAGTGGGAAACCATGAAAGCAACTCAAAAGTCTGAGTTGCTGACTTTTGAATGATATTTTGAAATCAAGTTATGAAAAAAATCCCAACTCTATATAAAACCTATTAATGTGTTAAGTACACTTCTTTAACACAATCAGTGTCCAATCTTGAAAGCAAAGTGAAGACATCCAAAAGGCAATTAAGTGGATCAAATGGATATTTGGCGTTATGCCCACAAGCCAAAATGGAAAAGTGAACAGTGAGAGAGAGAGTGTGGGAACAAGACAGAGAGAAGCAAAAACCAGTCACTTTGCTGCAGTGAAAATTTTCACTTAATTTTGCTTCAATCATATTAGTGAAACTGCTATACAGACACAGGTTTTATTCATATAGACCCAGATTTAGACACAAATTTAAATATGCCATCTATCTCCTCATACTTTCCATCCATTTGTGTGGATTACAAATTATGAATCTAATTTTACCAAGTAGTAACATGACTATGAAGACACACACACAATAAAAGAGGTATGAAGAGATAATAAAAAAGTGTTCACCTTAAAAATTGCATTAATTATAAAATTCTTAATACTTATATTTCACATGCAACATACAAAATCAGGTGATTTTCATAATTGCCTTTTTTGGTTTGCTAGAGATGCATCAAGAAATAGACTCATAGGTTAAAGTCACCTAAGAATAATTTTTCATTCTCAAGATTTTGGCAAATGTACTTATTTACATGTACTTTGCCATTCAGGCTATGTTTGGAAAGGTCATAAGAAAAAATTAGAAGAACTACTTTGCTTTTTGCTTGTGGTGGTGATATTGCAAGCAAAAATTGCTTAAGACTGTGCTAACCCTGTAATAACCAAAAAAAGGCTTAAGAAATGGGTAGTTTCTCCATTACTGACTTAAAAAGAGAGCCAGACCACAAATGCCTCAAGTTTGATAAACATCAGCTAAATTTGCAAAGAACACACAAAACAAATACGGAATTTTTAAATGTAATTACCAGGCTGATTCCTTCTCACAAGATTTACTGATGGGGCAATCAGGAATTCTCCAAAAGATTACTTAAGCATCGAATAACCTAGCTCTTACTGAGTGCAGACGGAGGCTTTTCCACGCTCTTTGCATTCCCATAGATGAAAATTACATTGGAAAAATATAATCTACCTATCATGTATCATCTCTACATAAATAGACTTAAAAAGCATAGCGTGTTGGAAAATTAAGACAGGAAACATTCACAAATATTTCCATTCAAAGTTTGCTTTAGATGTATCTGGAGGAAAGTTCTAATAGCTTTGTAAAAGGTCAAGGTGCTGGACCTGAAAATAAACTTTTAATGAACCTAGCAATTCTATTTCATTGGGCATGATTTAGCTTACATTTCAATAATTACATGTGATTCTTTCTACTGTCACCATCCTAAATTAATCTTCTGCCATTCATCTCATGCTACTCAAAATGCTTTCACATTTATATTTTTAGTGTTCTCCTAATTGTTTATGTGAAAGTACTCTATATGTAGATACTCCTACACTTCTACCTAGATTTACTTTTTTTTATGCTTGCAAAAGTATTCAATATGGTTCATATAAGAATTCCCTATAGAATCATGTTTTATTATAGGGACAGATAGTTTCCACAGGTCTCCAGCAGCCTCATAATGACATATGGGCTGTCTCTCCATCAACTTTCCACACTTGTTTTGGTCTCCTCTAGTACATGCCAGACATTTTATAGCCGGAGCATCCTCAATTTTCTCAAGTGAAATTTTGTGAATATTAATTTCACTTACAAATATATATGGATACTAAAAATTCTCACATTTACACCCTCTCTCTATAAAGCTTGGATGAGGCCTCTGTGCTAACATGAAAAGCATTGACTTGTAAGTCACTTTTCCAGAAAATGTTTTCCTGAAGGAATCTTTTCACTCTCCCAGTTTACTAAAAATACTATTTCATTTTCTTTATTTCAAAATGAAGATAAAGGTTAATATAATCTACTTAGAATTTAAATTACACCTTCCACACGTAATGTTACATAGATTTATATAAGCTGTGTGTTTTTTAAATCCATCTCCAATTACTTAAAATTTTCACAAGATTTTATAGTGAACAAAGATACATGAACTCTGATTTTAAAGCATGGTATGTTCTGTGCAGAATTTATTGGGAATAGAATCAATGCCCTTTTTTATTGTTTTGCATATAATATAGTATATCAGCTTTTACAGATTTAACATTGACATTCTGACTCTTGAAAAAACTATGGCATGCAGGGCAGTTGACAATTCTGATACTGCTACACATGTAACTGAACAGTTTAGTTAAACAACTAAGTAAATGGTTGGCTGCTGGTAGGAGCCAAGTTTTTCACTGTTCCAGTAGGAGTTTTTTTGATAGGCAAGGGGAGGAGACTAAAATGATTCATGTAGTAATGAATTAAAGTTGGAGACATTAGTATGAATTTATGTTTAGCTTAACACAGATACAAATGGATATATATGGAAGTAATTACAGATGTACATAAATGAGTTAGGAAGCACATATATATTCCCTTCCTTTGTCAGCTGAAAGGACCTAAAAGCAATGGCAGTCTAGCAGCAACTGCACACCTAGAACCCCGATCCTGGTTTCTAAGACCATTTTCTAATAAGATGAACCAGGGATCTTTTGTGAGATGCCTGATCATAGGACTGGGAAAGGAAATATACAAGATGAGTCTTGAGCATTTTCCAGCATCAGAAAAGAAGATATGCTTCTCTCTGAGTAAGATTACGGAGGGTATGTCAAAATGGAACAGAACCAACAAACACCTGGAACAACAGCCAAAATGTAACAACTTAAGAATGAAATAAGTAAAGTAATATATAGGGTCCAACACAAATAATGCTTATTTTATTACGAAGTCTTTTATTATAAAATCATAAGCATGCAATTCTGTAACATAACAATATCACACTCAAGCACACCAGATTACACTGGAGGTGAATCACTCAAATTAAAACAATAAATTATTACACCCATATTATTAGCCTGACAACGACACTTGATAAGCCTTACTTCTCCCAGGCCCTGTATCATAACCCAAAATATAAAGCAAATATTTTTGAGTCTATACTGATACGAATGCATGTTGAGTTAAATAAGTAAATGGAGGAGAATATACACATCACCCATGCAGAAGAATTCCAAATAAGTTACACAGGTTCCTTCCTCAAGGACATGGAACACAACTATGTACTTGTGAAGTGTGGACTTCCCACAGGGTCTTCTTTCCAAAAAAAAAAAAAAAAAAAATACAGTATGGAAGGGGGAAGAGGAGGAGTAACCTCAGAGTGGAGAAAGCTGAAAAACACTAAGTTAGCTCAGGTCAACACCAACACTGATCAAACATATCAGGAGAATGTAATGAATGATGTAATGAAAATGGCACTTCATCCCTTGGATCTTGCTGCTGAAAACCCGTGATCTCAGTCAAATCATGACAACAACATCAAATACATCCCAGTGGAGAGGCATTTTCCAAAAGTCCTGACCAGTGCTCCTCAAAACCGCCAAAGTCATCTTAAACAAGGAAAGTCTGAGGAACTGTTACACCTACGTGGGCCTAAGGAGACATGATGACTAAATGCAGTGCATTCTGGACTGATCCTGGAGGACGATGACATGAGGTAAAATATGAAAACCTGAATAAAATATGGACTTTGGTTAATATTAGTCTTAGTTGGGGCTGCTACAAAAAACATCCCTTAGACTGTGTGGCCAATAAACAGACATTTATTTCTTATAGCTCTGGGGGTTGGAAATTCATGCCGGCATGGTGGGATCCTAGAGAGGATTCTCTTCCTGGCGTCAGCCTGCCAATTTCTGGTTGTAATTCCACATGGCGGAAAGCAGAGTCTGAGCAAGCTCTCCTGTCTCTTATCATGAGGGCACCAAACCCATCCAAGAGGGCTCCACTCTCATGACCTGAATTCCTGCCAAAGGCCTCATCTCTTAACACCATTACATTGGAGTTAGGATTCCAACATATACATTGGTATGGGGGGGGCACAAACATTCAGTTCATAACAATAATGTATTAATATTAGGACATTGATTATAATAAATGTACCCTACTAATGTAAGATGTTAATAATATTGGGAACTGGGTGTGGGATATGTGGAAACTCTATAATATCTTCTTAATATTTCTGTAAATTTAAAGCCATTCTTGAAAAATGTCTCTTTGAAAAAAAAAAGTAGAGAAATGGGACCCAAAGTAAAGAAACAAACAAACCTACCGCGTATAGTAACTTGTTTCCTGCCAGTAACAATGAACCTGGTACATAGGCTTGAAGCTGGTGTGTGGAGGGCAAGTTGCTTAAGAAAACATAGGCAGTAAAATCTCAGACATTGCTTGTAGCAATATTTTATCTGATATATTGCCTCAGACAAGGGAAACAAAAGAAAAGATAAACAAATGGGACTACAGCAAAGGAAAGGGTTCTTGCCCAACAAAGGAAACCATCAACAAAATAAAACCCCAACCCACAGAATGGGAGAACCCCATACATCTGATATGGGTTTCATATCCAAAATATATAAAGAACTTATAAAACTCAACATCAAACAAAAAACAAACCCCAAAATATCCAATTTAAAAATTCAAGCCAAAGGACCTGAATAGACACTTCTCCAAAGAGGACATACAGATGGCCAATAGACATATGAAAAGATGCTCAATGTCACTAATCATCTTAGAAATGCAAATTAAGACCACAATAAGGTATCTCCTTACACCAGTCAGAATGGCAATCATCAATAAATCAACAAACAAGTGCTGGAGAGGATGTGGAGAAAGGGAACCCTTTGCACTGTTGGTGGGAAAGCAAACTGGCGCAGCTGCTGCACAGTAGACACCTCTCATGTCTCACTTCCTGATGACAGAGCCCAACAGCACCTGGAACCCTGGTAACCAGGCAGCCACATTCTAAACCTGCCTGTACCAGGCTCATTTGGCTGGAGACTTTGACATTCGACAGAATGTTTTCATGTTTTCATGTTTATGGCCACGGCCCGTGTCCTGAGGCTGTGGCCATAAAAGAGGCAGCAGTGATCATATGTTCCTCGGTGGCAGCTGCTGGGTCCGCACTCATCTCAGATGCCTGTGGCCATTTTCAAGGCAGAATCCAGAGGAAACACGGGGTGGCCTAAGGTGTTTTTTTCCAGGCTAGGCCACCCGACTCATATCCCACCTGAGCAGCTCTATGTCCCCTCCCCTGTGTGTGTGTGCAGGTGTGTGTGGAGGAGGGTTTACATGGGGAGGGTATAGGGAACCAGTCTGCCTGGCAATGGCCAAGGTAGCCCAGCCCTATTGGAAAGCCCATAGGCGCGTGTCGGCGTGCAGGACGCCAAACCCACAGATCAGCTTTCCCCTGAGAAATCAGGCCTGCATTGTTCCCAGGCTGCTTTAAAGCTTGCTCTTGCTAAAACTCCCTCATGGAGAGTTGAAGCAGCAAATGATTACTGCATATCTTTAAAGTAACTTCCTGAAGTCTGTGCTAATTCTCCCACAGATTGAAGTGTAACCAGACTAATCACTCTTATTGTTCCCTTGCATTTGCAACATTTTTTCCTTGTTAATCTGTAGGAAGTAATCAGCAACATCCTTTCCTTTGTTACCTGTAAAAAGTAATTACCTAAAGCAAACCTGAGCATCATGAATGAGAACCTTCTTTGATGCATGCTATTAGAAAGCCAATAAAAGCTTGTTAAGGCAAGGGTTGGGGTGCTCTCCCCTTGAGAGAGTGGCCAAGGTATTCTCCTCTTGAGAGAGTGGCCCAGCCGGTCCCTTTTTCTCCACAGGACTTGGTAGTATGTGTTAATTTGTTTGTCTCATCCATAATGCCACAAACTACGCTAGTCGGAGTCCACATCAGGAGGGTCTGCTGAAGCAGGAACAGGATGGGGTGGGGGGAGGGGGCACTGTTCAGAAGCCTGGCCTGCTGGTCATGTGCACACCCTAGGTAACCCTAGGTCAAGACTGGCTGGGTGGATATGGAGTGTGGGCGGCACCCTTTACATCACCCTGGGCGAAAGCAGATACAAGGTGACTGTGGCCACTGGGGTCTGGGAAACCAAGGGCCGACACCACCCCCAAACCTGCTGGACTCTACAGCCAGATCACCATTTTCCATTGCAGCCTGGAACATGGTGCCCACTTTAAACACGGGGCCGGATGACCTGGGGCCCAAGGAGGCAGAGCTCAAGGGTAAGAAGGTGGGGGAAGTAGGAGTGGATTCAGCAGGGAGCTCATGGGGAGGGGCCTGTGCTAGACACATAGGGAGCATCCATAGAGGCTGGCCAGGAGCAAAAATTGGTCCCAGACCACCTGTGTGCTGGACTGCTTGTGGGGAGGACGTCCTGGGGTGGGTCCTGGGCTCTGGCTGTGATCTGTCTTTGGGGGGCACATGGAAATGAGGCACATGAATGATTTTTTTCTCATCTTGCAACTCCAGCACCAGCCTAGGAGGTGAGCTGGCTTTTGCTTCAATACCCATCATACAGCCTGAGGAGGTCAGTGCAAGGTTGGGCCAGGAGACCACTCTGGACCTGGAGAAGTATCTGCCTTCAGTGGTTGTGCCACCTCCAGCGTCACTCCAGCTGCAGCTCTGGAGCTGGGGCTGGCCTCTGCAACATCTCCTGACCTGACTGAGACCCTGCCACCCCTGCCTGAAGAGCCCTCCTGGGAATTTGCTCTGGTTCCTGCCACAGAGGAGGAGCTGCCTCAGCAAAATGCATCAGGGCCAGCTCTAGAGCTGCCTATTGAACCTGCTGGATTTGTTTTACCTTCAGTCTTTAACCTGTTTCTTTTATTTGCTTTCATTGTTATCATTTTCTTTTCTCCATGGCATGATTCAGTTTTCTATTTTTTATTTTTATTATTTGGGGTTCTTTTGGGTTTTTGTCTTGTATTATTTTCTTATCCTTCATTTTTCCATGGTGTGATTCATTTTAAACAATAAAAGTTGTCATTTGTATTTGAAATTTGTGCTATTCCTGAGCATGACAGACATTCATGATGCTTTGCAGCATCACCACCACTATCTAGTTGCAGGGTGCTCCACAGCCCCGAAGGGAGACCCTGCAACAGAAGGACTTGCTCCCCACCACACCTGCCCCTGGCAACCCTTGATCTGCTTTCTGCTCTATTCTTTTACCTATTCGGGCAGCTCCTATCAATGGAATTTTACAATAAGTACACTTTTGTGTCCACTCACATATTTTGTTTTTATCTGAAATAGCATTTTGATTATTGCAAAGGAAAATTCCAGATGGATTAGCTATCATAAGTTAAAAAAAAAACAGTCCTTTCAGTACATGTGTCAATAATCTTGGGGTAGAGACCCCTGTGCTAAGTGTGACCCCTGGGCCAGTAGCCAGTCAGGACTGTTCCAAAAAGTTCAGGAGCAGGGATGTCTTTGAAGCTCACTTAACAGGCTATCATTATCCTAACACTAAAGTCAGATAAAGACAACTGCAAAGAGAGAAAATTATACACCAATATCCCTGGTGAATGTAGAAAGGGGAACTGAGAAAATCATCCCATTTATAATTGAATAAAAAATACCTAGGAATATAGTTAACCAAGGATGTAAAATACCAGTACTTGGAAAAATATAAGACATTGAAGAAAATACAAATAAATGGAAGTATTACCACATTTATGGATAGAAAAAATTCACATCATTGAAGTGTGCAAGCTACCCAAAACAATCTATAGTTTCAATGCAATTCCCACCAAAATTTCAATGACATATTTCACAAAACTAGAAGAGATATTCCAAAAGTTTACATGGAACCACAAAAGACCCCACATGACAATAGCAATCCTGAGAAAGAGGAACAAAGTTGGAGGAATCACACTACCTAGTATCAGGCTGTAAGGCCATAGTAATCAAAACAGCATGGTACTGGCATAAGAACAGACACACAGATCAATGGAACAGAATAGAGAGCCCAGAAATAAACCCACACCTTTATAGTCAATTAATATTTGACAGAAGCAGCAAGTGCATACAATGGGCTGAAGAGAGTTTATTCAATAAATGATGTTGGGAAAATTGGACAGATATGTACAGAAAAATGAAACTAAACCACCTTCTTATGCTACACACAAGAATAAATTTAAATGGGTTAAAGATTAAATGTTAGACTCAAAACCATAAAAATCCTAGCACAGGGGTCCCTAACCTCTGGGCCATGGACATGTACCAGTCTGGGCCTCTTAGAAACCTGGCTGCACAGTAGGAGGTGAGCTTGAATATAATGTACTTGAATCATCCTGAAACCATCCCCCTCAACCCGGGTCCATGGAACAATGGCCTTCCATGAAACCAGTCCCTGGTGCCCAAAAGTTGGGACCACTGCCTTAGGCAGTGATGAAGCTAAGCTTACCATAAACTGCATTTGTACAACTTGGTCTTCCCTTCTGTGAAGTCTGCTATGAGAGTATGCTGGGCTTTGAGACCTTGTCAAATATCTAGACGTATTTAGCAAAAACAGCCTGAGGCAGAGATAGTCTAGAAATATTATATGTTGACTAGACAAAGGTGAGGAACAGTCAATGGAATTTGGATAAGCTATCCTGGATTCCCTACTTAAGAAACATAAGTCTGAATTGAAGCCTGTCCTATGTGTCTACTTTTTTCATCCAAGTTAGAAAATTTTTATATAACTCTAAAAATCATCTATCCATTATCTATCTATCTATCTATACCTGAATTTTGTATTAAATGATTTTATTGTGATAAAATATACCTAGCAAAATATTCCATTTTGACAATTTTTAGGTTTACAGTTCAATGACATTAAATATACTCACATTGTTGGGCAACCATCACATTATACATCTCCAGAAATTAAAACTCTGTACCCATTATGCAATAACTCCCCATTTCCCTTCTTCTTCCAGTCCCTGGCAACTACCTTTCTGTTTTTCTGTAACTATTAATTTGAATCATACAATATTTGTCCTTTTGTGACTGGTTTATTTCACCTGGCATTATGCCCTCAAGGTTCATCCATATTGTACCATATGTCAGAATTTCACAGCTGTTTAAGGCTGAATCATATTTCATTGTATGTATATAACACAATTCATTTAACCATTTATCCATCATGGACATCCTCTTTTGGCTAGCATGAATAATTCTATGAATGTAAATTATGAATAATATTATGAATGTTGGTGAACAAATATCTGTTCAAGCCCCTACTTTCAATTATTTTTGGTGTATACCCAGAGGTGGAATTGCTAGATCACATGGCAGTTTTAATTTTTGAGGAAACACAATACTGTTTTCCTCAGCAGCTGAACCACTTTATATTCCCACCAGCAATGCACAATATTTTTAATTTCTCTGCACTCTCACCAACACTTTATTTCTTTCCTTCTTCTTTCTTTTCTCTCTTCTGTCCTTTCTCTCTCTTTCTCTTTCTTTTCTTTTTTCCTTCTTTCCCTCCTCCTTTCCTTTCCTTTCCCCTTCCTTCCTTCCTTCCTTCCTCCCTCACTCCCTTCCTTCCTTCCTTCCTTCCTTCCTTCCTTCCTTCCTTCCTTCCTTTTCTTCCTATCATATTGGCAATTCATGTGTATATCTTGGAGAAACATCTGTCTGAAGTCCTTTCCTCACTTTTTGTCATTTCCTTGTTATTGTTGTTGAGTTGTAAGAGTTCTTTACATATTTTAGATTTAATCTCTTATCAAATATATGGCTGGCAAATATTTTCTCTTATTCAATGTGTTGTCTCTTTACTCTGTTGATAGTCCTTTGATGCACAAAGATGTTTAATTTTGATGAAATCAAATTCACTCATTTTTGTTGTTGTTGCCAGTGCCTTTGGTATCATATGTGTTAAAACTTCTGTAATTAAATCTTTTCTCAATTAGATCTGAAAAATTCATATGTTATGATGTTTCAGACTTTAAGAAAAACCTTTCTTTATGAGGAAGCAAAAAAATCTTGAGAACCAAAATGCAAAGAGTTCCTGAATCCACCTGGGATCATTCTCTTGCTCATGGGTACTTGTTTTATAATTCAAGGGCCAAGAACTCACAAGAAAAATATACAGTTGATGAATGAGCTCCCTGAGCTCATTCCTCTCTCCCTCCCTGCCAGTAATATCCTCTCTCTCTCTCTCTCCTGAATTTCCCCTGCCAGTAATCATTGGATATGGGCTGTTACAGTGTGGAGGAGAGTATAAGAAAAATATTGCCATGTAAAGATATTGTAATCTATACAAAGTTTAAAAAAACTTTATAGTTTTGAGTTGGGCTTGCAATGTACCATTTCCTAACTCCATGGTTTAGTCATCATGAGACTTTTATAATTTTTCAAGATTCTGCAATGCTGACCAGTTTCTACTTGTGCTGTATTCATCTAGGAGCTTGAGGAGGTCACAGATACTGAGAGGATATACTGCTAACAACAATAGTAACTTATTTCTAAATTCTGAATTTCTGTGACAGTGGTGACTAAATAATGCTAGATGTTTTATGCAAACACTATATTACTACAAAGAGTTAGTGACAAAGGTACTTTTTAATAAAATATTTCAGTGTAAATACTCTTTGGAAATATACTAATAGTCCTGTTTCACTTTACATAGGAAAAGAACTATGTGCATTAATGGTTGTTTCACCGTTCAAAGATAAAACATTGCCACTAAAAACTGCACATGGATAATACTAAATGCTATAATTAAATCCCTACAGAAAGGCTTTACGGAACTCCTTTTCAAAGGAGACCATGGGCCATACAAAATTAAGCAAAAGGATTTTTCTAAATGTAAAAAAGATATTCCCTTACCTGACAAAATTCTAATTAAGAGGCTTACAACCTTTGAAGGTATAACAATAAAATGTATGTTACACACACACACACACACACACACACACACACACACACTGAATTCCCATGCCTGTTATTTAATTGGTACTTTTTTATTCTTTCATTTTACTATACTGCTTTGAGACAGATAACATTGTCTTTTTTTGCAATTGATAAGACTAAAATTCATAAAATTTAAGAAGTTGCTTAAGGTTACCTTAAGCCAAGATTTGGACTTCTTCTGGTCCCAAAGCCAATCCCTTCATTTCATTATATCACAAGATCTTGTCAGGCTCACTCAAATCACTTTCATAAGAATTCATTATCAAACATCTATTCTCTGTGGTGAAAACTTCAGATAACAGATATCAGTAAGTAAGCAAGCTTCAGTTCCTTTTCTTTAGAAGTATTGGGTAGAAAATAAAGTAGTCATAGGCACTACTATTTGACATGGGCACAGTCAAATGTGCTATATCCCCTACACGTTGGCCCAGGTTGTACAACTCTGAGTCATCATTGATAACTTTCATTCTTGAGGAAGATTTTAGTACTGTAGCCATTACCTTTTTAACTTAATTAACTGGACCTTCTTGCTCTTGGGGATCTGGTTCACCTAAGTACCATGTAGAAGGCTTTGTCAAAGTCCAAAATCTCCTGTTCAAATCCTGTGAGATTTCAGAACTACTCAATCCTCTGGGATAATCCTAGTACAAATCCAAAATGATAACCGGATTATTATCAACTAATTCCAGACTATGTGTGCATTTAGAAATTTGTCAAATTTGTCGTAGTTGGAGAGGAGAGAGGCCCATTGAAAACCATAAGTTCTTTTAAATCTCACTGATTCATCTCCCATACTCTTTAACTTTCTCTATCATCTCGTTTTTCCATTTTTTCACACAAAATAACTCTACTAACATTTAGCACCCTTTGGAAAGTTCACCTTTCCCCCTATTTGCCCATTACAGTATTTTCATCAAAAAATACAATTTTACTTGTTATGGGGAATTCTGCTAAACAAAATAGCTTGTTTTTATTATATATTTCTCTTCCCTCTCTTCCTACATTTTCTCCATTGTCTGAGGGTACTGCATTTTACCAACTGAAAGGATTAATATTTAATTTAACTACAGTATAATCATACTGAACAACTACAATTATTAACTATGAAAAGCATTAAAATTTACTACAATGGATTTTCATTGCTGTAACTAGTAAAAACACTGATATAGTACACAGGTCAAGATCCTATTTTTCCCTTATTATTTTTTTATTGTGGTATCAGTTGTGATGGTTGATATTATCTATTGGTACTCTTTGTCGCACTACATGACTTTAAAAAAATGTTTACCCTTTTTATTAGGACTTTAAATGTTATTTTAAAAAAGAATTTGAATTTCTTTTTCTGTGATTGTTAAGTATTACTATCTCTTTTCTTTAAAAGAAATTAAAATACATCACATATAAGGACTATAAAATATATAAAATCAATAAAACATATGTTTGCATCCACTGGGGATTTTTGTCAAGCATTGCATTATAATAGTGCAGAGTTGGAAAGGTTGTTAGTCATCATCTAATTACTTGTTCTTGTTTCTGAAGAAATGGAGCTATGAAATTTACAAATCACTTATCTCCTTCTTGGGAAAAGTGACATGTGCCAGCCTGATAAAATAATTCTTACTGTAGGATTATAAAAATCCTCTCCAAGCACGTAGCCTGCATTTATTACAACGAAATTATGATTCTGGGTAAAAACATATCAGGAAAAGAGCAGGACTTAGTCTGAAATAATCTGATTATTTGTATACATTATTGGCTTGGGTCTTGAAAACAAGCTATGCAGCCATGAGTACCACCTGCAGTTCCTTTATTATTATAGTTATTTTGGTATTCTTTTATGCTAGCTCTGGCCAAAATGTAGACTTTGTACATGTAATTCTAAAACCAAGGCATATAGAATTAGGGATCACTTGGATGTTAAGAGAAAGCAGAACTTTGCCCTGTCTGGTGTGGCTCAGTGGACTGAGTGGCAGCCTGCAAATCAAAGGGTGGCTAGTTTGATTCCCAGTCTAGGGGACATGCCTGGGTTGTAGGCCAGGTCCGAGTAGGGGCTCACGGGAGGCAATCACACATTGGTGTTTCTCTCCCTCTCTTTCTCCCTCCCTTCTGCTCTCTAAAAAATAAATAAATAAAATCTTTAAAAAAAGAAAAAGCAGAACTAGGAAAACAAGAGATTTCAGAAACCTTATTCTGAGAGTCTCTCAGTTGTGGAGACAAATTCTAACACTAGGGATGATAATATTTGTTTTCAAGTATAAGTGTTATTAAAATCTGATTTATTTTAATAAAATAAATTTGAGTCCTTTTGGAAACAAAAATTGGGTGCATTTATTGTACCCAGGACTAAATTCTACTCTCTGGGATAGCAAAAATCTTATGTGCCTGTTGCAAAGTAAACAGAATTTGGAATCACTTGGATGGACCTCTCATTTCGGTAAACCTCAGGGCAAAAGGGTAGGAAAAATAAAGCATTTCTTCCACCCCATGTATGGTAGTTATGCAATAAATACAAGGACTTGTCCTAGCAGATCATTTCTAAAGAACACACGCAGTGTACTGTAGTTGCTAAAATCTGATCACTGTTCCATGACTAAAGTGCTACTTAAGTAAGTAGTCATCATTTTCAAAAAGATTATATTTAGTTATTTCTAGAGAGAGGAGAAGGGAGGGAGAAAGAGAGTGAGAGAAACATTGAAATGAAAGAGAAACATCAGTTGGTTGCCTCTCACATGCTTCTAAGAAGGGATCTGGCCCACAACCCAGGCATGTGCCCTGATCGGGTATCGAACTAATAACTTTTTGCCTCATAGGACAATGTCCAATCCACTGAACCACACCAGTCAGAGCAGTAAGTAATGATCTTATCCATCAATGACTGCAAAGAATTGGAAGAAGAATGGAAGGCAACTATTGCTCTACTCATACCAGAAAAAACACAGAACTAAACATTTCTGATTCAAAGGGTTAGTGGAACTTAATAAAGGAGTAGACTAAGAATCAATAACAAGCATTCTTCGTGATATAATGGTTAAAAAGTGAAACAATTGGAGGTCCATCTATGCAGCAACACAACTGTGCTGACTAAGAATGAGCACCCCTATCATAATGGGTAAAATAAAAAGACAGAATTCCAGGTATATTGGTAAGAATATGTAGCAATTGGACTTGTAAAACTTTGTTGATGGGGGGATAAAAGGTTCATTTTGGAAAATCGGCAGCATACTAAAGCTGACTTACACATTACTTATGACTCAGTTAGTCCTTTCTTAGGTAAACTCAATAGAAATATGCACATACACTCCTAAAAAGACATCTAATAAAAGGTTCACAGCAATGCTATTTGTAGTGGTGTTGAATTGGAAATTACTGGAAATTCTATCAACAGTAGAATATATACATTAATTATGATATATTCTACAGGATTGCAGTGTTGACAATAAACTATAATTATACGCAAAAATATAGAATAAACTCCTGAACATATTATTGAGTTTTAAAAAAGGCACAAAAACCTACATACTATATGATTTCACTTATAAAAAGAAGAAAAACAGGCTAAAAGCAATGTGCGCTTTTAGAAGTCAAAATTATAGTAAGCCTTGGGACATAGGATGTGATTGGAAAGAAATGTGAAAGAGGATTCTGGGGCACTGGTGAAGTTCTATTTCTTGATCTAGGAGTTCAGTTTGTTCAAACTCAGTGAGTTAAAAATGTGCACTTTTCAGTGTGTATGTTACACTTCAATCAAAATCTTAAACATTCTGTGAAGAAGTGCGCAGAAGAATAGAACAGGGGTGAAAGGGAAAAGAGCTCATCACAGAATATGGACCTAGGGGATAGGATTGAGGATTGAGGGTGACCGTGTGTGGAAAACTACATCGTGGATGGTGAACTACAAGGCAGGGTCATAATTCAGAGAGAGTAAACTAGGGTGCAGCTGAAGATGTGCTTGTATCCTATGTGTGAGTTAATCCGAATCCTCTGAGAAGGGGATGTCAAGATAGGATTGTATATGCAAGATGTTTATTAGAGTAAGTGCACTGAGAAAAAATGAAGAGAGCTGGAGAGAGCTGGGAGAGTCATCAGACCATGATGCAGGTCTGATCCCAGAGGGAAGGAGTAAAATTAGATTGAGCGGAAGCATCTTGGACGGCAGTGTAATTCAAAGGAAAGCTCTGTAAGGACGTCATGGAATCCGTGATTCAAAGTCATCTGTCAGAGAAAATCTGCATCTCTCATAAAGGTGCCTATCATGCCTGTCATGCTCACTTGTCAGCTGCACTTGGGAAGACTGGTCTTGGGGCAAAAGCAGGGACGGATTTCAGAGCCAACAGCCGATTAGGATCCTGGCAGTTGCATGTCTGACACATACATTTTCATGATTGCCTCAGTGAGGAAGATGGAGCTTCTGATAATGTTATGCTGGTAAAAGCTCTCCAGAATAAAAGTCCTGATTTTTAACATTCGTCAATTAGTGAGGTGTGAATACTTTCACCATTGTTCTTTTCAAGTTACCATGGTTCTACAACTGGCTGGCAAAGTTTCCGAGTGTCTAATAAATAATCTCTCAAGAGCCAGTATCAGCCAGCACAACAGTGCTTATAAAGTTTGTCACCACAAATGCAGAGCCAAGTTTACAAGAGAAGAAAACATCAGATGATTTTCAAAATAGAGGGTACTGTGTTTGATTTCTTTTTTTCTAAATTAAGATAATTGGCTAAAAGCTGTCATAGAGAGGATGGTCCCCTGAGTAGGCTGACAGATTTTTTAAGGAGGACAGTTCTATGCCTTGTGATTTGTGGCATGTACATGAGATTTGTGGCATGTACATGAGATATGTATCTGCAAGTCCTTACACTGGCACCTTTGCCTTAGCGAAGCCAGGTCTGCACTGTGCGCTATGATTTCTTTCTCTCCTATTTTGACATGGTTTAATCATCTGGATATTGGCTCAGAATAATGACTCTCCTAACTGTTCAATACTCAGATATTAGAAAGGAGGGGAGGGTAAGAACAACAAAAGAAATCACAAATAGCAAATATTGATAATGAGCTTAATAAAACAATACCTTATGCATTGGTTCATCCAACCTCAGCCAACCAAGTAAGGGCCTTCTTTCAAAACTGATAACTGACTCTTGCACTTAAGGGTCAACCCAGACACAAGGATGTGCCCTTTCCCTATTGTGCAGACCCTACATGACTAGCCAAATGTGTTGGTCAACGGGGCCTCCAAATTTTGAGTTGTTTAATTTTCCATTTGGGCCACAGTGAAGGATCAACTATAGCTCATGTACTATATTTCGCAGCATGTGAATTAGCCAAGGTAAGAGTCGTCTTCTCAAGTGAGCGGGGGCCAGCATGTCAGAACCATCTAGCCCATTGATGTTCCTTCTCCCCCACACAATTTCCCATTCCGCATTCCCCTTACCCTGCTTTATTTTGTGTTTGGCTGAAGCACTTTTGACCTTTATTATACTTATAATTTACATATTTATCATGTTTATTATTAGCTATTATTCCTCACTAAAAACTATTTATCTATTCTGCTCACTTTTGTGACCCTGACGTCTACAACAGTACAACTGTGCTTAGAACTATGCAAAGATTAATAAATATTTTGAAAAAGGGGGAAAAATGAACTTTTGGTTTTGCAAGATGGCAGACAAAATTTTTTAAAATATCATTTGTCTTCAAATGCCTAGAAATGTTGGATAAATATATAAAAAACCTTCCTATGACTGTGTGCATAAAACAGAGAGGATCTTCATACAACTTACATGACAACTGAATCAGCAGCAGCTAGTATTGGCTCCATCTCCAACTAAGTTGCATTAATCGTGACAGAGAACTATAACCCTCAGTACCAGGTGCAAGGTGATCTGATCAATAATACTGTTTCTTTCCCATGCCCTTTCCTCCTCATCTTTAACCTCTTCCTCCTTCTTAGTCCTTTCCTTTTTTTAAAATTTTGTCATTCAGATATTTAGCACAAGGCAGCTATTTACTATCTGGTGTCTTGGAGAGAGAGAAAAAGAGAGATGACGGATAAATGATAGATAGATAGACAACAGATAGATAGATATGTATGTGTGTATTTCCAGAAGGTTTTACCTTAATGTACCTTCTTCCAAAAAAATTAGAGCAAAGTTGAGCAAGTAATATTTTGCTAACAAAATGTTTTTTCAAATAATGTAGGTTTCTATTGTCTGCACCACTTCACATGTCCAAGTAATAAACAGGGTCTGGGAGGCTGATGTTAATGGGCCTCAAATTAATGCATGCACTGTTCTCAGGGAGCTCCTGGTTTGAGGAAAGGAGTGAGACTGAGCAGGCAATACTGAGCACTGTGCTAGGTATAAGAATACAGATGTGTATGATCATTACTATGCAAGCTCCTTGAGACTCAGAGGGGGCAAGTGAAAAACAAAGCAGCATGATGGAGCATAGAGAAGGGGGCTCCTTCCCTGACTCAGAGGCTTTCACTGGTCCCACACACCCCTTAGAGAACAGGACTCAGGTGTCATGAGTGGCCGGCCCCACAGGAAATAGTTGTAAAACACTCACTGTCTTAAAATTTCCCCCAGTAAATTGGCCTATTTACTACCAGTTTGTCACAGTCTTTCTCCATGTTGGAAATAAACATAATAATTAATACAATTTTTAAAAATCTGTATTTATTTACAAATATTCTAAGTAAGACCAATTTACTCTAAGATCATGTAATGAGTTTAATTATGTCCAAGGCTTCCTTATCCAGATATATATGTTGAATTCCTAACCCTTAGTATTTCAGAAAATTAGCTTTTTTTTTTTTGGTATAGCATCATTGCAGTTATAATTAGTTAAGGTAATACAATATAAGGTCATATTGGAGTAAGGTTGACTCCTAAGCCAATGTAACTGGCATCATTATAAAAGTTGAAAAATTGGACACAGACTCACACACAGGGAAACTTCCATGTGCAGATGAAGATGTGGATTCAGGTGGTGCTTCTACGAGCCAAAGAAAGCCAAAGGTTGCCAGCAAACTGATAGAAGTGAGGTGAAAAGAATGGAACAGATTCTGTCTCACAGCCCTCAGAGTGAAGTACAAGACCAACAACTTGATCTTGTACTTGCAGCCTCTGGAACTATGAAACAATGAACTGTTGTTTAAGCCACTGAGCCCTGGAACATTGTTACAGCAGCCTTAGCAAATGAATACAGACTCAAAAAATCAGTAGAAAATACTGCAGTGATAGGCAGTGCTGTGTACTTGTTATGATGGAGTTAAGTGAGACAGTGCATATTCCTTCTTTACAGAGAAACTGATATTACAACATTTTATAATAAAGATATTAGTTGGAAGTTCTCACAATATATGGAA
>PVKU01001014.1:183350-355551 GCA_004027475.1 Anoura caudifer | reverse complement strand
TCTCCAGTTCCATCCATGCTATTGCAAAGGGTAGGAGCTCCTTCTTTCTTTCTGCTGCATAGAATTCCATTGTGTAAATGTACCATAGTTTTTTGATCCATTCATTTGCTGATGGGCACCTGGGTTGCTTCCAACACTTGGCTATTGTACATTGTGCTGCTATGAACATAGGGGTGCATAGGTTCTTTTGGACTGGTGTCTCAGGGTTCTTAGGATATAATCCTAGCAGTGGGATTGCTGGGTCAAAAGGTAGATCCATTTTTAGTTTTCTTAGAAAATTCCATACTGCTTTCCATAGTGGTTGTACCAGTCTGAAATCCCACCAACAGTACAGTAGGGTCCCCTTTTCTCCACAACCTCTCCAACACTTGTTGTTTGTCACTTTGTTTATGATGGCCATTCTGACCAATGTGAAGTGGTATCTCATTGTGGTTTTAATTTGCATCTCTCTGATAGCTAGCAATATTGAGCATCTTTTCATGTGTCTCTGGATCCTCTATATGTCTTCCTTGGAGAAGTGTTTGTTCAAGTCCTTTGCCCATTTTTTAATTGGCTTGCTTGTCTTCTTAGAGTAGAGTTGTGTACGTTCTTTATATATTTTGGAGATTAAACCCTTGTCTGAGGTATCATTGGCAAATATGTTGTCCCATACAGTTGGTTCTCTTTTTATTTTAATACTGTTTTCTTTAGCCATGCAGCATCTTTTTATTTTGATGAGATCCCATTTGTTTATTCTTTCCTTTATGTCCATTGCTTTAGGGGACATATCAGTAAAAATGTTGCTGCATGAAATATCTGAGATTTTCCTGCCTATGTTCTCCTCTAGGACTTTAATGGTGTCATGGCTTATATTTAAATCTTTTATCCACCTTGAATTTATTTTTGTGTATGGTGCAAGTTGGTGCTTGAGTTTCATTTTTTGCATGTAGCTGTCCAGTTCTCCCAACACCACTTTTTGAAGAGGCTATTTTTACTCCATTTTATGCTGCTGCTCCCTTTGTCAAATATTAATTGACTGTAGAGACTTGGGTTTATTTCTGGGCTCTCTGTTCTGTTCCACTGGTCCATGTGCCTGTTTTTATGCCAGTATCAGGCTGTTTTGATTACAGTGGCCTTGTAATACAGTTTGGTATCAGGTATTATGATCCCTCCTACTTTGCTCTTCTTTCTCAAAATTGCTGCAGCTATTCAGGGTCGTTTATGGTTTTATATAAATTTTTGAAGTGTTTGTTCTATGTCTGTGAAATATGCCATCGGTACTTTAATAGGTATTGCATTGTATTTGTAAATTGCTTTGAGTAGTATGGACATTTTAATGATGTTGAATTTTAGAATGACTACTTAATCCCTTTCCCTATTATTTCTAGAAATTCAGACTTCTGGCCAAGATGGAGGCATAGGTGGACACACTGTGCCTCCTCGCACAACCAAAATTAAGGACAACAAAGATTTAGAAACAAGAAAACAACCAAAATTGATAGGAAATTGAACTGTATGGAAGTCCAACAACCTTTCACCCAGATGGATAATCCAGGCGAAGGGGAAGCAGCAGAAGGGACTGGAATCTGAGAGAGAGCAGAGCAAGTGCCATTGTTCCCTCTCAAACCCCACCCCCACATAAAGCATCACTACCCAGCGACTGGGCTGCCCCACCCTGGGGAATACCTAAGGCTCCACCCTTCACTATATAATAGCCGTGACCAGACCAGACCAAAATAAAACAAAACAAAAACAAAATCACCCAAAATGGCTCAAACAGGAGAACAAATCAAAGCTCCAGAACCAATTCATCTAAGCGACCAAGAGATAGCCAACCTATCAGATGCACACAGTTCAAAGCCCTGGTGATCAGGATGCTCACAGAATTGGTTGATTTTGCTCACAAATTAGAAGAACAAATGAAGGCTACAATAAGTGAAATGAAGGAAAACACACAGGGAACCAACAGAGATGGGAGGAAAACTGGGACTCAAATCAATGGAGTGGACCAGAAGGAAGAAAGAAACAACCAAACAGAAAAGAAGGAAGAAACAAGAATTCAAAAAATGAGGAGAGGCTTAGGAACCTCCAGGACATCTTTAAATGTCCCAACATCCGAATTATAGGGGTACCAGAAGGGGAAGAGGAAGAGCAACATGTGGAAAACTTATTTGAACAAATAATAAAGGAGAACTTTTCCAATCTGGCAAAGGAAATAGACTACCAGGAAGTCCAGGAAGCTCAGAGAGTCCCAAAGAAGTTGGACCCAAGGAGGAACACACCAAGGCACATCATAATTAAATTAACCAAGATTAAAATGAAGGAGAGAATTCTAGAAGCTGCAAGGAATAAGGGGACAGTCATCTACAAAGGAGTTCCCATCATACTGTCAGCTGATTTCTCAAAAGAGACCTTACAGGCAAAAAGGGGCTGGAAAGAAATATTCCAATTCATGAAAGGCAAGGACCTACATCCAAGATTGCTCTATCCAGCAAAGCTGTCATTTAGAATGGAAAGGGAGATAAAGTGCTTCTCAGATAAGGTCAATTTCAAAGAGTTCATCATCACCAAACCCTTATTATATGAAATGTTAAAGGGACTTATCTAAGAAAAAGAAAATCAAAAATAGGACAGTAAAAAGACAGCAAACTCACAGATACTAACAACCACACCTAAAACAAAAGCAAACTAAGCAGACAATAGAACAGGAGCAGAAGCACAGAAATGGAGATCACATGGAGGGTTAGCAACAGGGAAGTGGGAGGAGGAGAGAGGGGAAAAGGTGCAGAGAATAAGTAGCATAGATGGTGGGTAGAAAATAGACAGGGGGAGGGCAAGAATAGTGTTGGAAATGTAGAAGCTAAAGAACTTATGACACAATTACATGAACTAAAGGGGGGAATGTGGGTGGGAGGGAGTGTGCAGGGTGGAGGGGAATGATGGGGAAGAAATGGGACAACTATAATAGCGTAATCAATAAAATATATTAAAAAAAGAAATTCAAAGGCCTTTTGTATTCTCTCTGATGAAATTACCAACACAAATGTAGGGTTTTATTAAGATGCATCTTTTGTATTAACAGGCAATGTTAGAGGATAGGAAAAATATTTCTTTCGAAGCCAAAAACCCTGAGTTTGAATTTTGGGTCTTCCATTTACCAACCATGTGACCTTGGGTAGGTTATTGATTTTTTCCCTATGTATCAGTTTCTCAGTCTGTAAAAGAAAAATATTAATACTGCCTCGCAGGGCTTTTGTGAAGACTAATGTGAATGTTTGGCCTAAAGTCAGCACCCAGTAGGTGCTCAAAGAGTGTTAGCTTTTCTTCCTTTATGGTATTTACGTATTTCTTTACTCAATTTAGTCCAAAGTTCTTTAGAAGACAAAGCCTCGTGGGGCAATTGTTCAAAAAAAAATAGACATCAATTTTGCACATTTCTCACACACACTCTCAGTAAGATTAGAAATGTTGGGGTCATCTCTTTCTCCCTTGATCTACACTTAATAGTTATAGGTGATGTTGAGTCTATACTGAATTAGCTCTGAAGGCCATCCACTCTTCCCTGGACACTTCATCTCTGACTTTCTCACTAAAGAATTCCCAACTGGTCTCTTCAGTTCCTTTATGTTTCAAACTATCTTCTACATTGTATTAGAATAATTTTTCTAAAATACAGATATAATCATATTATTTTTTTCTTTAGCGTCTGGGATGGTTAATTTTATATGTCAACATGTCTGGATCATGGGGTACTTAGGTATCTGGTTAAGCACTGTTTCTGAGTGTGTCTGTAGGGTGTTTCTGGATGAGGTTAGCATTTAAATTCATGGACTGAGTAAAGCAGATTGCCCTCCTCAATGTGGGTGACCCTTATCCTCTCCAGTGGAGGCCAGAAGAGAACGAAAAGGTGGAGGAAGGGAGAATTCACTCTCTCTGCCTGGCTGCTGAACTAGGACATTGGTCTTCTCTGCTGGGTCTGGGACTTACACCATAGGCTCTCCAGTGCTCAGGCCCTTGGACTTGGACTGGAAGCATACCACTGGCTTTCCCGAGTCTCTAGTGCACAGATGGTTTCCATACCCATGTGAGCCAACTCCTCATATAACACATAATGTAATACAGTTGAGCCTTGAACAATATGCAGGGTAGGGGTGATGATCTCCCATGAAACTGAACATCTGCATATAATTAAGTCAGCCTTCTGCATATGTGGATTCCCAGCAGCCAGTTGACACAATGCAGCCTTGAACTGTGTGGGTCAATTGAAAATGTTCACATGCAGGTGGACCCACACAGTTCAAACCTGTGTTGTTCAGGGATCAACCATATCTATATACATATATAATATATATAATATATATAATATATATTCCCCATTATATATATACACACATACACACACACATACATATACTATTGGTTACATATATCCTATTGGTCCCATTTCTCTGGAGAACCCTGACAAATACAGCCTCTAAGGCTCCAGTTGCCTGTAAGTTAACATTTGCCCATGCAAACACTTAGTATAGCTTAGCTCTAGGCAACCTTGCTAGCTAACTTTTCTTCCTGTCTCTACTCACACACTGTACATTCTTACTACAGTGCTTTTCATTATTGCCAAAACACTGTCTTCTGTAAGCCTTTCTGCTTTGAAAAGTAGTTTTCTCTATCTAGGATATCCTGTTCTCTCTTCTCCGCCGGGTGAACTCCTACTCCCCTGCAGGACCCAGGTCACACATCACTACTTCAGCTGTTTTGAGCATGTAGCATTGGTGAGAGTCCAGTGTGGTATTTACCGTTGGAGAATAGGCTTATCTAGTGGATCCTAAGGACTGGGATGGGGGTGGGTGGCTCCTTCTGCTGACAGCCCAGTGATAACATGTAAACAGTCCGTAAAATTCAAAATATTATTAACTTCATTTTACATTATGTTACATATTAAGCAGTTCATATGTTCACAATCTGAAAATGGAATTCAAACCAGAGAGTACAATATTAAGAGATTCTATAAGAAATCACATTTTATAATAAGAGGTGTACAAATTCAGTCAGGGAAAAAATAGGATCAACCAACTTAATCAACAGTAAAATTTGATCACAGGTACAACATTAAAACCAGATCATGCTGTGTCTGCTAATTATAAAGTATATGAAATTCTAGCCTACAGTGAAAACCTCTGGTGAAAGGGAAATAAAAGAATAAGACCTAAGTTGATGTGACTGCATTTCCTGATAATAAAAATATACCATCTTTTACAAATGTGGTCTGCAAACTTTAAATAATTCAGTTATTAATTGACCTGCATGCAGAGACTGTTGCTCCTCTCTGGTTTAGTTAATATACCAAAAATCAGTCAACAAACATTTCCAGAGCATTCTCTGCGCTCTAGACACTGTGCTAGGCATTGTGCAGATTATAAAGAGGCTCTCCTGTCCTCAAGGGACAAACTGCTTCCTTGCTCCGCTTTGCATTATCTCTGATTCCCTCTCCTCGCCTCGTACTCGGAACTCTGATGCATGCTGTCTGTACCCACACCCTTCATTTGCAGGACCACATTGGCCCATGAGTTCTTTCACTTTGTACATCAGCTCATCAAGTCTCACACTCTGGTCAGGACCACCCTCATCTGCCTGTTCCTCTTCCAAGGGGTGCATTTTTAATTTAATGCTATAAACATGCCCCAGTGTTCTCACCACTGTTTATAAGAGTTAGGACCCCCCATTTGCATTGATTTGTGTTTGCTTCTGTCACTGACTTTCTCTACACACACATTTCTGGAAAGGAATGTATCATAATCCTGCTTTTAGTTCTTTACATCTGAAAAGCTTTGTTTTCCTCCTCCACCCCCTGCCCCAGAAGACTCTTGAAGTACAAAATGACTCAGGGAAGGTGTTGCGTTAGTTACAATAAGCTTTTTCATCTAGGTTTTCACTAACATCTTATCCAGGGAGTGGAAGAGTGAAACTAAGAGTATGTGGGTGGGGTGATTTGAAGAAGCTAGTGGTGTGGGGACTCCTGAAAAAGGAAAGAGAAACTCACAGGAGAGGTGGGAGAGAGGGTTAACCGAATGCTGTCTAGTCCACAGTTTCTTCTAACATCTGGTCCCGAGTAATTAAAATGGCTCCTCTATTCAGGGCCTAGTTTCATGAACTCTGCTGCTGGATATATTTTTTTTAGTGAATATTTATTATCCCAACTGTAATCCTTCATTTAACATAATATAAAAATTGTAGAAAAAGAGAGTAATTAGTAATAAATCATCATCTCACCCATTAGCAGTAAATAATGCCACTTTGTCAAAGTCATAATCATCAAGCAGTCAGCTAGAGGTGATTATGTGTTCTACCCAACTGGAATCAGTCCAAAAACAAACCACAGCTCCTGTTTATTATCCTAATTATGCCTTCATATGATGCTGTCTTTTCCCCCCATAGACTTGATAACAATAAAAGAGCAACAATGAAAATTGACAGGATAAATGGACAAGAAGGGAAGCCTAAGAAACCTCTCTCCCAGCCACCCACAAACCTCTCTAATTCTGATGCTGAAAAGCCTATAATACTCGAGGAGATTGCTGAAAAGAACAGGGGAACTGTTGGAGGAGTTAGATGCATTGGCTATATAGAAGTTTCTTTTGTTCAGTAGTCTATTAATCAAATTAGAATATGGGTAGTCCTCACTTTGCACAAAGCTATGTTAACTGAAGTGTGTGGGTATTGGAAATGCATCATCATTTTACATGGTTCAGTGGTAACTGAGATTGTTACAATGGAATTGTGTGAAAGAGAGAACATGGTTCCCATAGGCACACAACTAGTTAGCATGGTAGCGAGAACCGCCTGCAGTCTGTTGTGAAGTAACTTCTCTGTCCCACCTCCCCCAATCTTTGTTAACTTGAAATTCGTCAGACTGTTTGACAGCAGTGGAGTTGATAGAAAAATGAATGCAAAAGGTTTAAGTGAGGCTTTCCATGACATCCTAGCCTATTATCTAGATGAAAGATACTCACCATCTAGGCTGGATGGGTCCCTGATAGGAGGATGAATCTTCTGTGCTGGAGAACGTGAGTGAAGGGTAGGGTGGGAGCTCAAAGACCTAGTTTGAAGATCAGAGTTAGATGGAGAAAACAGGTTGAAGGCTAGAGAAAGTGTTGATTATGGAATAGTTTGAGAAGGATAGGTGTTAGGTTTTATTTGAATGATTGATAAAATTTGCCTGTGAAGCCATACGGTCCAGGACTTTTGTTTACTGGGAGATTTTTTGATTACTGCTTCAATTTCATTAGTTGATTTTGTTCTATTCAGGTTTTCTGCTTCTTCCTGAGTCAGTTTTGGAAGATCGTATGTTTCTAGAAATTTATCCATTTCTCCTATGTTGTCCACTTTGTTGTTGTTCACAGTTTTTCTAATGACCCTATGTATTTCTGTGGTATCAGTCATTACTTCTCTTTCATTTCTGATTTTACTTATTTGGGTCTTTCTTCTTTTTTTTCCTTGATGAATTTGGTTAAACATTCATCAATTTTATTTATTTTCCAGAGAACCAAATCTGGGATTCATTGATGTTTTTGAATTGTTTTTTTTTTTAGTCTCTAGGTCATTTATTTCTGCTCTGATCTGGATTATTTTCTTCCTTCTACTCACCCTGGGCTTTGTTTGTTGTTATTTTTCATTCCTTTTAGGTGTAGGATTAGGTTGTTTATTACATTTTTTTCCATCTTTAGGTAGGCCTATTATGCTATGAACTTCCCTCTCAGGACTGCTTTCACTGTGTCCCATAGGCTTTGGGTTGATGTGTGTTCATTTTCATTTATTTGATTTCTTCTTTGATCTCATTGTTGACTCATTCATTATTTAATACCATGTCATTTAGTCTCCATATATTTTAATGTTTTTGAGTTTTTTTTATTGAGGTTGATTACTAGTTTTGAGCCATTGTGATCTGAGAAAATGTTTGATGTGATTTCACTTTTCTTGAATTTGTTAATACTTATTTTTTGTCCTACCATGTCTTTAAGAATGATCTGTGTGCACTTGAGAAGAATGTGTATTCTGTTGCTTTGGGATGAAACATTCTTTAAATGTCTATTAAATCCCTTCAATCTAGTATGTTGTTTAAGGTGGCTGTTTCTTTGTTGATTTTTTTTTTTTTGTTTAGAAGATCTATTCATTGGTGATAGTGGGGTGTTAAAATCCCCTACAATGACTGCATTGCTGTCAAGCTCTTCCTTAAAGTCCTCTGAGACTTTCTTTGTATATTTAGGTGCTCCTATATTGGGTGCATATATATTTACAAGGGTTATATCCTTTTGTTGGATTGATCCCTTTAGTATTATGTAGTGACCTTCTTTGTCTCTTATTATGGCCTTTGTTCTGGAGTCTATTTTGTCAGATAAAAGTATTGCTACCACAGCTTTTTTTTTTAATCTCCACATCAAATTAAAAAGCTTCTGAACAGATAAAGAAACAATCATTAGTGACAAGGGAACCCACTGTATGGGAGAACATATTTGCCAATGATACATCAGACAAAGGTTCAATCTCCAAAATACATACTTATATGACTGAACACAAAGAAAACAAACAATCCAGTAAAAAACTGGGCATAGGACTTGAATAGACACTTCTCAAAGTAGGATGTACAAGTGGCTCATAAACATGAGGAAAAAATGCTCAGCATCACTAGCCATCAGAGAGATGCAAATTAAAACCATAATGGGATAACATCTCATACCTGCCAAAATGGCTATCATTAATAAATCAACAACAACTAGTGCTGACAAGGCTGTGGAGAAAAGGGAACCCTAGTGCACTGTTGGTGGGAATATAGACTGGTACAGCCACTCTGGAAAACAGTATGGAATTTCCTCAAAAAAATTAAAAATGGAACTGCCTCTTGACCCAGTGATCCCACTGCTGGGAATATGTCCTAAGAATCCTGAAACACTAATTAAAAAAAAAATGTACCCTTATGTTCATAGCAGCACTATTTATAATAGCCAAGATTTGGAAACAATCTAAGTGCCATTGGTACATAAATGGGTAAAAAATACTGTGGTACATTTATACAATGAAATACTACACAGCAGTAAAAAATAAGGAATTCTTACCTTTTGCAACAGCATGGATTGAACTGGAGACTACTGTGCTAAGTGAAATAAGCCAGTCTGTGAAAGACAAACACCATATGACCTCACTTATAAATGGAATCTAATGAACAACATAAACTAAAGAGCAAAATAGAGCCAGAGGCATAGAAACATGAAACAGACTGACAGCTGTAAGAGAAGAGGGGGGAAGCGGGGACCAGTTGAAAGAAGGTGAAACGATTAGTCAAAGAACATATATGAAGGACCGATGGACATGGACAACAGTGTAAGGATTGACTATGGGAGTAGGGGGTGGCTGGGTGGAGGAGGGGAAAGGGGGAAAATTGGGACCACTGTAATAGCATAAACAATAACATATTTAAATAAAAAATGTTGGTTATGGCAATTAATATGGGAGTTCTAGCTCAGGAAAATTAGGATATACCCTAGAACCAGAAGAAGATGGGTCAAGGATCCATGTGGGGAAAGGCTGGGGAATCCTCTGAATTATTTGGGCAGGTGACTCTGATGTTAGAATTTCTGACCTGTTGTGGATAGTGCCTTGGAGGATTTGCCCAGCTTAAATGAACCCCTCAGCTGGCCATAGTGGCTGGCTCCACAGTACATTTTTAACAAGGTGACTCTTCTCTCTGGTCACATGGATTGGTCCCAGGGCATGCTCCTAACCCAAGCTGGACCTCAGTCCCTTCCCTAGGGATTTGGAATTGTGAATGACAGAGAGACCATTGGATTTTTACTGGGGAGATGAATCATTGAAAGCTTTTTTTTTGCTGTGTGGTAGGTGGTTCTTCCCTGCTACCAAGGTGTGCTCCCAAGAGGCAGAATATGACTGTTTAGCTTCATTCTTTGGTTTACAACATACAGATGAAAGCAGAAATAAAAGATAGAGAGATGATTTGGGATATTTATCTTGCTCCTGGATTCACTCTTTTCTGAGGCCAAGATGAATTTCTTCTGCCTTGAATTTCTGTAAGCTATTCCTATGTTCTTATGATAAATTCAACTTTTTGGTTTAAACTAGTCTGAATAGGTTTCTGTTACTTGTGATTAAACAATTTTAATGTATGATAGGAATCTAAAGAATATAGGATAGATATAATGAGAACTAAGGAGATGTTGACTGGGAGGAAAGCAGGTTAGATGAACAAGAGAATCACAATGACCCTCATTCTGAGGGCTGAGTCTCGGGCGGTGGCTTGTAGCCAGAGGTTCATAAAAACCTCCAGTGACTGAAAATAGTCTTCAGTGCTCCAAGTTGATACTCTGCTGAGTGACGGTAGATTTACTTGTGATGAACCTCAACTGTACAGACTCACGACTCCTCAGTTCAAAAATCTCACCAAACAAGACCTACCATCTTCTACTCTATGCTTAAGCCTCACCATCACCATTTGCTGCTGCACATTCTATATGCCAGTCAACCTCCCACTAAGTGTCTTTCAGTTTCTTTAGTAAACCACCTGGTTCACAGTTCCTGTGTCTCCCACCCCCCCCCCAAAAAAAATATATATAGGAAAGCCCTGCTTCTTCTTACCTTCTTCAGCTGGCCATGTCCTACGTGACTTTCCAGGTACTTCTTTTTTATGTGCTTCCCTAAAGCCTTCAATCAGAGTGAACCTCCTCTCTTTTATCCAGCACACTGTCCTTGTCTACTTGTTTTCAGGCCTTCCTAACAGACTCAGAGTGCCTTCAAGGCAGAGTGAGTCTTTATCATCTTTATTTTCTCAATGTGAACATAGTTCCAAAACTACATTATATGCTCAGTAAATAGTATTGACCCAACTTAACGCTGAGCAAATATTATTGACCCAACTTAATACACAGATGGAGATTGTGAATGAACGGTGTGAGTGTGCCGATGCAGACTTGCTGAGGAAGATGCATGTATAGTGAACAGGAATGAGAAAAAGTGGTAACTAAAGAAGTATGGATGTTTTGAAGATATCTACTCTTTCCCTATATATCTATATCTGTATCTATCTCTATATATGTATATATAGACACATATAGATATATACATATCTATATATCTATATCAATATCTCTATATAGATATCTATATTGATATATAAATATCTATACCTATGTATAGATATAAAAATATCTATATATAGATATAAAATGATCTATATATAGATATAGAGATATATAGATATTTTTACCTATTCTCATTATGGAAGTAGAAAGTCCCTCAGATAAAAGTCACAAGAACCTAGGTTGAAGGAACCTTCACTTTGGAGGATGCTCTGGGTGACCTATAAATAACATAGACATAAACCTAGGATTTGAAGGAAATTGGATTTTTCTGATGCCCATTATGCTGCAATGTCCAAATCTGAACCTTTATTTGACTTCTGAGTGTCATTACTACATTATCAACTGTCTAGTGGACAGTGCTAACTTGGATGTTTCCATAACTTCAAACTCAGTGAGTATAAAACTAACTCACAAAAATACCTCTCATCCCAGCCCCTTCTCCAACCTTGTTAACGTATCAGCATTCTTATTTACCCCATCTCAAATGCTGCAATTTTTTTCCATACCAAATGATTAACCCGAATCTTCTCCACTCTTTGTTTCCCATGTCTTTTTGATCCATTTTCTCTTTCTATTTCACCATCACCATGCCCCTTCTGCCCTAAACTATTACAATAATCCTAAAGCCTGACCTTAAGGCATTTCACTGTACAATCTATCCTGTACGCTATCACAACTGAGTTAGTCTTCCCTTCTCACCATGCTAGTCTCCAGGTAGAACATCAGGAGAACATAACACAGTGCTATTCAAAAAGTCTGTAAGTTAATTTAGAATTTAAAACTTTACTGCAAGTGGGATTTCTGACCATAATATTAAGCATATGAATTGCTCCAATACCTATATTATTATACAGGGAAAATTATTTTTATAGATTGCTGGATGCTTTGCATTGCTCAAAGTTTTTTTCTCTACTATATTTCTTGATGTAGTTGAAGCTATATAAGGAGAAAAATAATAATCATTTATATTAAATGGAGCAAGTGAGATACTTAAAATACAATTTGTTCATTTGTCTATTCCACACACATTTATTTAGTATTAATAGTATTGGGCTATGGGATGTGTCAGGAGAGAGAAATTGAGTGAGGAGAGATAAAAAGAATGCGATCCTGTTATGGACCAAATAGTTTGTTCTCCCCCCTCCATGCCAAATTTATAAATTGAAATCCTAACTCCCAGTGTGATGGTTTTGGGAAGTGGGGCCTTTCATAGGTAATTACTTCATGAAGGTAGAGTCCTCATAAAGGGGATTAGTGTCCTTACAAGATGAGACATCAAAAAGGTTGCTTTGTCTGCTCTCCGCCATGTGAGGATGCAGCAAGAAGACAGCCATCTACAAGGCTAGAAGCCGGCCTTCACCAGACATCTGACATACACATACGTGCATGTGTACCACCTCCACATATTCTGTTGATTATGTATTTGGTAAAACCCTGACTGATATACCGCATTCTTTTAAAGAGCCCTTTATTATAAGTATTTGGAAGGAATGAAGGAATATCTTTTTTCTGTTTTTCAAATAATTTGAGGAGGGGAGATATAGAATCTGTCTGTGATTTTGGTCTGCCCAGCATGCTTTTATTTTTCTTCCCTTTTTTGGTAATTCATATCCTCTGTCTTATTGGGAATCTTGTCCCCGTCTTTGAATGGAGCTGACCTACTTTCACTTCCGGGGTAGAAACTTGATCCGGGCTAGCCAATCAAAATAACATGTCTCATTGGCCACCATGATTGGTTTAGGGATGGACATGGGACTCAAGTTGGGCCAATAAGATTCCCTGTGGGACTTGTGCTTCAACTGTCAGGAATGCAACAGTTTATTAGACAATTTGCTAGCTAAAAGAGCAGAGTAAGAGCTGTGGATGGGGGAAATTTCTTCTTTCTGTTATAGAGCCTGACCAAGAATAAAATCCATAAAGAGGAGCAGAGGCAGATTACCGATGCCATCATTTCAACCTCTGGGTCTAGCTGTGTGCCCTGAATTTCTCTGTTACATGTCCCAGGAAAGTCACCCATATGTTTTTTGTTTTTGTTTTTTTCTAGTTTGTCTAAGATGGTTTGACCTGTATTTTCTGCTATGTGCCACTGAGTTTTGACTAATGGAGGAATTGAGCAGGAAACCAGTGAAGAGTTAGAAAAGATTATAATTATAGAGGGGGCTGAAACAAAACAAAAAGTTGTGTTTGGAGACACAAGGAAAACATTACAGCACAAAACACAGAGTATTGAAATCATTCCTCAGTAAAGTGGTGTTTTTGTTACTGATTGAGGTGGTCAGTAGTTAAAAGCAGCTTTTCAGAGCTTCAGTTGTGATTTAAAGAATGCATGTAGGAAAATTAAAATTTTGTAATTTTAAAACTAAGATGACTTTTACATATGAATAGTTTATAGAGTAGTGTGAATCATTCTTAGTCCTGCACCACATGTCCTGCACCACATGATAAATACCTTAGTTGATTTAAAAAATTCTGTTATTGAGGATGTTGATAAATAGGGCAGCAATTCTTGGTCAGGTTGGGTATCCTCATTTCAGATACTAGACACCTCCAATGATAATTTCTTTAACACTTGGTCTTGGATTGTTAAGAATTTATGCTTTTATTGATGAGTGCAAGAAGAAGCTCTGAACTAGTGTCGCAGACAGGTAGTGAGTTAGCATTTGCTGCATGACAGTGTGATAAGTGCTATTTTAGAAGTAGGCACAAGAAAATTGACAGCAAAGAGCAGGGATATCTAGACCAGGGTGGGGGTTTTGAAGGATTTCTGGGGACTGAGATGTGAACTGACTTTTGAGGGTGAGTGAGAGTCAACTAAGTGTTGAAGGGGGCTGACGGCATGCCAGGCATCACAAATGTGGATGCTTGGGAGACATTAGGCAGCTCAGGATGATGGAAATCCAATGTACATGTGGGAGAGGTGCAAGGTGGTGGTAGAAAGATAGGGAGGGAGCAAGCACTAGGGACTTTGTGTGTTAAGCTTCAGAATTTGAACCTTGGCAGATATTTATGGGGCACCATTGGAAGATTTTTAAAGAGGTATAGTGACCATTTATTTAAATTTCCCAAGACATTTGTTTTAAAGCCAGGACCACACCTGGGGCTAGTCGTAATTGCATGACAAATAAGGAAATGAGCAATTACTCCAATCTGTAGGGTGTTGTAGGGAAAGCCTTGACTATCTGTGAGGCGCTGATCAACAGGGTTCCCAAGGAGTGACTGAGACATTGTTCTTCTGGGGCTTAACCAAAGGCCTTCAGCAGGAAGACAGCACTTTGAGAGAAGGAGGCTTTATACTGGAGGGCAGTTACTGATTCAAATTTATGTGTGTGGAGTCCCAGCTGTGGCCTTGACATTGATCTTCTGTACTCCTGGATCTAAAATAAATTCAGAAATACAGTCCTTTGGAATGAAAGCAAAAATAAGGGTGAGAAAGAAAAAGGGAAATACAGAAAAGAATTAGCTTCACTTTAGTGAGAAATCCCCAGCAGGGTATTCTTTTAAGTAGCATGTATTCTGTTCTATTTCATTAATTTTAAAAGGAGGACCACTAGAAATGACTTATCTGAGTAACCCAAAAGATTCAGATCAGCTCGTCAACTAATGGGACCCAGGTCACCTTTTACATGAATGATGCATGAGTAGATGATAGATACAAAGAAGCTTGCTAAGTCTGCTGATGTTTAGTGTCTAAGAAATCGAGGGGTTTTAGTCAAATGAATAAAGATTCTCCCACTGTAGTGATTTCCTGTGTTTTGGAAGATTAACCAGTGTATGCTTTTGCTGGCAGTTAATTTTTCTGTCTTGAACAGAAAAATTAAAGAGAGGTTGGTGTGTACACACATTAGAAAGATGGGGATTTATAGAACTGCACTATTTTACTGTTTCTGAACAACCCTTTTTTATGGAAAAGAGACCTGTGACCTTATTTGCATTTCAAATATTCCTGGAGTAGAATGGTGAAGATCAATGAATTGATTGTCAGAGAGACAGCATGAGTGACGAATTTCTTAGTAAGGAAAAAAGAAACACAAAGGAGAAAGGTGGTAAGGTCTTCCCAATTCAGAAGTGATGGAACAAAAAGGTCTCAGTTCTATTATTGGTCTCATTTGTCTAAAATTCTAATAATCTGTGAGGAAAAGAAGAAAAATGCTGACCTGAAAAATGTGGTTAAATATTTTCTCACTGCAAAATTATGTGACACTTGAGTACAGCCCAATGTGCATTTGGGGGCATGGGCTACATTTCCCTTTATCTGGGGGACAATTTGAGAGGCAATGAAAAGTAATACAAAATGGTTTGTGTTTGGAACTTGAAAACCACCCTTCCAGAAACACAGACCTCAACCATTCAAGGCCAGAGGATGGGCTTCTTATTGGAATGACTATTTATAGAAATATTTATTATGTCAGAGGAAATCCTACTCCATACAGAGGAGTGTGTACGAGTTCTATGTCTCTAACAAAACCATCACTTCAGCATGTAATTGTCCAAAGCTGAACAGTTTAAAAACATTAATCGTTAACAACCATTGACGGGGTTAGGGTATCTTGAATAACATCATGTGTGGGAAATCAGTGTCCAGTCCTTTCAGAGCTGCAGCAAGGTTGGTACAGCAATTTTTCATGGTCCGCCTCCATTTGGAGATGAAGATCTGGTCTGGACACCTTAGTGTCGGTCCGCTACATCTCACTGCCTACCTTGGATGGAAAGAGCCTGAGATAAGGTTCTAGCCTAAGTCATGGTTAAGTCCAGAGGATTGCAGCTTTGGCGGGGACTTGGCGAGAAGAAGAATGGAAGATTGTTGGCCTAGAGGTTTGGGGAATAGGACTATGGTTAGAAATCGTAGAATGAACCCAAAGTTAGAGGATTTGTGTGGTCTGTGCTGATCTCGTTGATTTGGGTGGAATTATGTCCTCCCAAAAGATACGTCCAAGTCCAATTCATGGTATCTGTGAATATGACCTTATTTGGAAATAGGATCTTTGCAATGAATGTAGCCAAGGATCAGGGTGTGTCCTAAATCTAATAACTTGGGTTCTTATAAGGGAAATAAAGATGAGATTTAAGACCCAGAGACACACAGGAGACAAGGCCGAGTGAAGGCAGAAGCAGGGATTGGTATTAAGCTGCCACAGCTATGCAACATCTGGAACTACTAGGAGCTGGAGGAGTCAAGGAACCTTTGGGAAGAACATGTCCTTGCTGACATCTTGATTTCAGAAATCTCCAGAAAAGGCCCTAACAATCTCTGGAACTGTGAGAAAATAAAATTCTGTTGTTTTAAGTCACTGAATTTGTTCTAATTTGTTACAGCAGCCCCAGAAAACTTAAATACTCACAAAATGACCTTCACTCTGGAGACTCCAATTACAAGCTCATGCTTGAACTGGGTTCAAGGCCAAAGAGGGGGCTATGGTGTTGCTGGGTTCACTGATTCTGACACTAAAAGGGAAATGGGACCACTGCTACAGAGGAAGATATGGAGGAGGGTGGACACCCAGTGGTAAAAGTTAAAGGAAAACTCAGTCACTTGTACAAATAGAACCTCCAACGACCCAGAGCCCCCAGGAGTAAAACTCTGGCTTACTCCTTGAGGTCAAGAATTCCTAATTGAGATAAGGAAGTACAAACTGGTAGTTACACAATAGTCATGGGGATGTAAGTTCAGCATGGGGAATATAATCACTTAAAATAACTATGTATGGTGCCAGGTGGGTACTGTAAATATTGGGGGGACCATTTGCTAAGTATGTGATTATCTAACTACTATGCTGTACACCTGAAACTAATATAAAATACTATTGAATGTAAATTATAAATGAAAATAAAATAAATAAAAGAATCCCTAACTGAGGTTCTGGGTCAGGCAAAGGAGCTTTAGAGTAGGTAGGAAGATTTGTAAATGCCACCTATTGATTCAGCTAGACTTGCTGGTATATTTGTATACATTTTCCCCTTCTTTTACTTTTTTTCCTGTTTCCTGCACTATGTTTATAGGGTGAATTGGTGGGAGTTAGCTTAACACTTTGGTTTAGAGGCTACAGAATATCAGGAGAAGGTCATGAAGGAGCTAGTGTAAGAACAGACATGCAGGTGTCTTGCACCTGGAGCTGGTGCAGGAATGGATGAGACCTTGGGTCTTTGGGTCCCCACACCACTTTGGGCATAAGGCAGATGCTAAATGATTTATATATATGAGGAATAGTTGCATTGTGTTAAACTACAGTTGTTCTTTTTTAAAGCAGGTGCCTGGATGGAAGGATGTAGGTTGATATTGAATAGCTTAAAAAGTAGACAATTGTTAAGTGCTTTGACACCGAGCATCTGAAGTCACTATCTCTGTGCAGGAGATTCACTCCTTTATGAGTCTTGGTGGGTGGAGGGGGGTGGCTGAGCCTGCTGCCCACAGCAGAAGCTGAGCACTTCCCCAGTGTCTCTTGAGCACAGGACAGGGGACCATGACCTCAGCGCCACCAATCAGACTCATCCACCCAGCGGTGGAAACTAGAGCTAGAAAGTGCCAATAAGCAAAAGGCACGAGGACACCTGGAGGCAGCAGCTGCCCCCATCCAGTTTTGAGAGGTGGCATGTCAAGGGCTCTGGTCAGTGTGCCATGTTGGTGGCTTTGGAGATGTAAGCTGTAGTGTCTGTGCCCAGTGATGGTTCCCAGACTAGCTCTGCTGCCTAAGTTCTTGGCTCACTCCCCGGACCGGTTGTCAGAGTCATCTGGCTATTCTGTGAGCCTCCTAATGTCTCATTAATATAAGTTCTTTCTCTCTTTAAATAAACCAAGTTAGTTTCCCTGCCTGCAAGAATCTGACTGATACAGTGCCACTTAGGGTTCTTATTCTTTTTTAAAAAATACATTGTTTTATTTGATACATACCAAAGAATGTGTTTAAAGCATACATTAGTTATAAGTACAATACTTATAAAGTTTTAAAGTATAATACTCTCTCAAGTTAAAACATTATCCCTTCCTCAGAAGATAAACACTATCCTGAATTTTGTTATTACTCCCTTGTTCCTTTAATTTTTTTCCCTTGAGTCTTAAAAAAATGGTTCTAACACATATCCAGGTACGTGTAAGCAATATAATCCTTAGTTTTGCTTGTTTCTGAGTCTTATCAAAACAGTGCCAGTTTTGTATACAAGGTCTGTCTGGAAAAGTCCAGCCATTGTTAATACAACGAGAATGGTTTGCACAACATTGATGTAACCTGGCAGCTGAGAAGAGTGGACTGGGATGTGCATATGTGAACAATGATGACTTCATTATACTAGTCAGTGGGGGCGGTAGACACCATTGAGTGAGCATGTGTACTGTGTGGTCATCACATTCAAAACAACTGAGTGAGTAGAGCAATGAATCTGCATCAAAATCTTGCATTAAGCTTGATCCTTGCTCTGCGGAAACTATCAGATGATTCAGAAGGCTGCAGCTGTAGGCAACTGGTGATTGACAGCTTCATCATTACAATTCACCTGCTCATGCATCACACCTTGTGCAGAGTTTTTTGATGAAACATCAAACCACCCAGGTGAGTCAACCCCACTACAGCATAGATTTGGTGCCCTGCGACTTCTGGCTTTTCCTGAAACTAAAATCACATTTGAAAGGGAAGAGATTTCAGACCATCGATGATATTCAGAGAAATATGAGAGGGCAACTGATGGTGATTGGGAGAACTGTGTGAGGTCCCAAGGTACTGACTTCGGGGGCATCATTGTCCTATGTACAATGTTTCTCGTATCTTGTATCTTCTTTAATAACTGTCTCCATTTTTCATACTATATGGCTGGATACTTTCTGGACAGACTTTATATGGTCACCTGGTTTGCCAATTTTCTTTTCAATGCAAGACTAGTTTATACATTTAGGTAGTAAGAGAATGAAATTAAGGATATATCTGCCTTTGGACTTTTAAAATATTTATTGAATGCTGAGGTAAAGAATTTTATTTATTACACATTCTACGGTGGAATTGCTTACGTGAAAATCTGACAGACCTGGAAAAGACCTACAAGTGGCAGGGGATACCTCATGCTTTTTCCGAGAGCAGCCGGCGCGTGGTACTGCTGGGGCAGCTGGGTCTCCAGAGGGGTTGTGACAGGCTGGCTGGAGCAGAAGACTTGGTGGTGACACATTTGGAGAGGAAATGGGGGTGGAGAAGGGCGACAGTGGGGACAGTATTGTATCAGCAAGAGAGGACGAGAGACACAGCAGCCGTGGCCCCTGGGTACCAGGCTGCGTGTGTGCGTGTGCACGTGCATATGTTGGGGGTGGGATTTGAGAGAGCGAGAGGCTCTGGGGAAATTTTAGGTTGTATAATATCTGGAGAAAAGAGGAAAGGGATTTTAAGTGTTTTGTGAATCACACATTTAATTTTCTCTAATACTCTTTAAAAGATGAACACCAAGTTTGGATTGCCAATATTTGGTTTCCACAATGAATGTGCAGGGTAGGTAAACCATGCATTATTGTCTTGGTGTTATAGGAAATAGAAAGGCAAGGAGTTTAAGTAATTTGCCCAAGTTGACATAACTCCTATAAGGCCTGCTGGCTGCAAGTTATGACCCCAGTGTATTGGTTTGTTAGGGCTGCTCTGACAAAGATCCATGAACCAAGTGGCTTAAATAATGGAAATTATTTGTCTCCAGGCCTGGAGGCCAGAAGTCCAATACCAAGCTGTCAGCAGAGCCATCTCCCTTTGAGGGGCCAAGGAGGGCTCTGTTCCAGGCCTCCCTTCGAGGTTTTGGTGGTTGCTTGGCTTGTGGCAGCATCCTCCCGCCTTCACATGGTCCTCCCTGTGTGCGCCTCTGTCTCCGGTGTTCCTGCTGTTAGCTGTTAAGCCTCACTGCCTCTCTCATTGTCCCTCCTGTCTCTTACTGGCCCCTGGCTGTTTGGTTTCTCCCAGAGGTCCAGCATAGAGTTTGGAGGCATCTCCAATTTCAGGGTCTCAACATTGCCTCTCCTGAGAGTGGGGAGAGGTTTGTCTCTGCAGCCAGTGCCCTACAGAAGCTGCAGGTACTCGGAACAGCCCTGCTGACTGACTCCCTCTTAAAATGCCAGAACCATTAAGTACAGTGAATTCATTCTACTACACAAGAGTGGGTTGCAGTCAGCAGGAGTAAAAGCCACACCACTTATTGGTCTAAAAAGGCGTTTAGCAGCTACAAATAACCCACTGGATTAATGGAATCAACAGTCTTAAGGTCTCCAGATGTAAAGGGGCCATTTATTTGCCATCCATTCATTTATTCAACAAGCCGTGGTGCCGGTTTGGGTCGAGCTAATCTGAATTGAGGCTGCTGTCCTTCCTCTTAAGGCTTTCTTCAATAATTATTCTGTTATTGACACATCACTGACCCAGGCATGACTAATGATTTAGTATTACTGAGAGATGCAGCTAAAGGTCGCCTCGGGGGTGGGGAGCAGCGGGGGTGGGCGTGGCGGGCCGAGGGTTGAGCTGACATTTCCGTGGTGCAATGGGGGAGCTAATGGAGAGTTTTAAGGGGATGGACCCCACTCAGTCTTTACAGGAGACTTGAGTGCCATTACAATGCTGCATAATCAAATTTCTTCCTTTTTTGAAAATCTTTGTTCCGCTTATTAATTAAGCGAAATGACATACGAGGGTGCACGCTGGCAGCCTGCGGCACACTCAGGTGTATGGTGGGGACAGCGGGCAGGCTTGATTACAGTCGGTGTGAGCAGTAGCCGGTTACTTATTGGGCAATAACGCAGGCCCAGGAGTGTCTTTGTCAGAGCTGAAAGAGGAATTTTCAGATAAAGGCGAAAAAATGTTTTTAATGAAATTTAGAAACGGGGGTCAGAGTACAATTTGTGGACTGAACCTTGTTTGCTAGCACCTGCAAAGACAGAAGAAAAACAAAAAACAGGGAGAGGGGAAGAATCCAGAGCTCCAGGAAAATTTTCTTATTAGCTAGGTCTCTCCTTCTCATGCCCATCTGTGACCCCATGTCGGTGGATTGCTTTCATTTCCAGGTGAGGTTTGCTGTCACCTTCTCAACATGCATCTTTTTTTTTTCCTCTCTCTCTCTCTTTTTCTTTAAGCACTGGAGAGTTGGCCTGTGAAAGACTTTGGCTGATTGCTTTTCTCCATGGTCGGTTTTCCTAGGTGTAACATGGGCAGGTGAGTTCTTTATCTAGTACTGCCTCACAGAGAATTTGGGAGAGGCAGTGAGCCTAAAACTCTCGTGTTCTGTGCCTGAAGACATTCACCAAGGGTCAGTGCCATGCCCATTAAAATGACGCATCAAACGTTTTCTCAGGGAATAGATGAACCCGAAAAGGCCTGTTCTGTTTGCTCGCTCTGGCTGACGTGGAGGTGTGCTGCTCACATCCTCTTTCAGGACCAAAGGCAGGACGCCCCAGCCGCTGGGATGCTGCAGGTGGCCGGCGGTCGGTGGTCAGTCAGCCTCTTCCGGGCTGTCTCAGATGAGGACAGCAGCCTAGACAGGCGCACGCCTCCTTCCTGGGGCAGCTACGCCCAGTGACTGGCTGATGAAGGGGTAGAGGGGCCCGGCCTTCGCATCCAATTGGAGCAGTGTCGAGAGGCCAGTCTGTCTTCAGAAGCCGCACTGGGTCTACTGCGGTCTCCATTGAAACTGCTCTGCAGACCGACTGCTTTCTCTGCCCTGTTTTGCTTTCTTCCGCTCCGTTCCGCAGGTGTTAGATCCCGAGAGCACCTACCAAATAAAAATGCTCTGCATGCTAAGCCCTGTCCCAGAGTCCTAGCGCACCCCAAGCTGCAACATTCATGAAAGTGTGTGGGTGTCATGTCCTATGCTGGCTGGCTGGACAGGCTGAGAAGGACATGTGCTACTGCTGATTGATGAGAGAGCTCTTGTTTGTGATTTGAAGTTTTGTGTGGGATTTGCAGGCCGGAACACAGCAAACTCAGCCAGCAGCCACGCCCTCTCTCCAACACCCCCACTTTAATCTGGTGTCTAATGGCCACAAGCCCCTTGGAACAAAACTCTTTCATTCTCTCACCTGAAGGGGAGCAGAATATGCCACCCGGATATATGCCACTTTGACATACTATTTTGAATTAAAGTTACTTAAAAAACGGCAAGAAGGACACTCCGACCTGCCTTTGTCCCCTGAAGCAGGAAATAAATCTCCCATGTGAAGGGTGCCCTCCCTGTACCAGGGCGTGGAGGCATGGTTATCACCAGGCGTGGGGACTTTAGGGGGAGAAGGCTGCATGAACAGACCTGGCTACTTTTTTACTTACCTTAAATCTAAACGCCTTGGTCTTGACGATACTTCACAAATGTATTCGTTCTTCTCTAAAAGGTGTAAAAGCTGCCTACTTTAGTTACTTCTTTGAATCTAATATTTGTCTGAGCTCCGGTACATATGAAATTAAATTTTTCTCCTGTTAGTCTGTTTTATGTCAATTAGACCAGCCAAAGAACCTAGAGGGGAAGGAGGGAAGAGTTTTCCTCCCCTATATCCTATTAAGGCTGGAGCGTGCTGGGCCTGGTTTACTGGAAACATGAGTGTATTCTCCAGCAGATGTTAATGAAGAATGGGCACATGAAGTTAATAGTGCTTTCTGATGGGCTGATTGCATTTTGAAGAGAACATTGAAGCTATTAAAATGTACAATTAGGAAACAGAGCCTATGATGCCATCTACATATTTTTGTGACCCTTGTTTAAAGGGTTTCGTTCAGTGCTACAAAAAGTGAAGGGAACGATGATGACAGTACCTTCTCTTCTGTCCTGCCGTCCCCCCCACCCACGGCCTTTGTGTAGGGCAGACGGCTTAATGCAGACCTTCCATGCACCCTGGGTCTGGGTTGGTTTCTTCTTGCCTTTTGCTTGGCTCTATTGTTAAGGGAGGAGAATATGAGAGAAGAAAACTTACGCTCCTCAGAGGCTTTTCTAATTAACTGTTTGAAAGAGATTTTTTTTTTAAAAAAAATGCCTAAGTGTGAGGTTATTTGTATGCCTAATTTTGTTTTTATGTTACGCTTACTTTTAAGTGTAATTTACCAAGGCTTAACACTTGTATTCTTTCAGGGGCATTACAAAGAGCATCGCACATTTATTACAGCCCTTTAAATCGCTGTGTTTTATTTCCATATGCTTTTAAATGGTTATTGAGTGGATTTGGTGCTCTTCCTGTAGTTAAAGTGCATTTTTTTTATTGTGCATAAATGGTAAATAATTGATACCTGCCATATGCTTCTCTCTCCCTTTCCGAGCTCTCCTTTCCCTCTCCCTCTTTATTCTCCTTCCCTCTCTGCTCCTACTGGTTCCTGCCCTTATCTCGCTCTCTATCCCTTCCTCTCTCTGCAGGTCTCCACCGCTTTCAGTGCCATTTTCCTTGCCTCTCAATGGGCTCATTTGAGAGGAGGTTTTATACGGATTCTTGAGACCATTTCATTACCTAGTGGGGGTAAAGGAAGGGGGCAAGAACGTGCAGCTTTGTATTAGGTGGCGCCGGGATCGGCAGTTTTGTATGACAGTGGTTTCAGAGAACATTTCTTGATCTTCCCCTGCCTCGGGGTGTTAAATTGATACTGGGGTAATTCTTTTTTGTTGCCTCTGCTTCTCTGACAACATCCAGAAGCTTGGAATTCAGGAAGCTGTGGCCAAGCATCTGAGACCGTTCTCAGCGGGCAAAGCTCCTCACAATGAGCAGTTGTAGAGGGTCTCTCATTAGGGAGAGGAAAGGGTAAGTGGTGCAAGAGGAAATTTAAAGAACAGTCATTTGGGTGAACTTGTTTTGGGGGGAATTCCTGCTGTATTGAAGGCACAGAACTATAGAAATTTTAGATTTTTTTGCTATTAAATCCCCAGAAGGCAAAAATCAAGACCAATTTACAGATGTTATAGTGCACCAATACTAGAACAGTTTTCCTTTTTGAAATTTTAAAAAGGAGTTAAAATTTCATATTGAAATTCAAAGGACTCAGAACAATCAGAACAGTCTTAAAAAAAAGAACAAAGTTGGAAGACTTGTACTTCTATTTCAAAACTTTACTGCATAGTAACAATAATCAAGACCGTGTGGTACTGAGATAGTGTTAGACACATTTATCAATGGGATGAAAGTCCAGAAGTAAACCTACATATCTATGGTCGATTGATTTTTTTATAAAAGTGCCAAGATCATTCAATGGAGAAAGAATATTCTTTTCAACATAGGTGCTAGTTTAACTAGATATCTGCATGCAAAAGAATACACTTGGGTTTCTATCTTATACCACATCCACAAATTAACTTAAAATAGATCAAATATCCAGATGTAGAAGTTAAAACTATATAACTTTTAGAAGAAAACATAGAGGTGAATATTGTGACCTTGGACTTGGCAATTGGTATGAGCCAAAAGTACAAGGAACAAAAGGAAATAAAAATAGATAAATTAGACTTCTCTACCTTTAAAAACCTTAATTCTTCAAAGTGCATTATCAAGAAAGTGAAACAACAACCTGAATAATGGGAGAAATATTTCCAAATCATATATCTGATAAGAGAGTAATATTTAGAATATATAAGGAATTCTTAGAGCTCAGTAATAGACATCACATATAAAAATGGGCAAAGGATTTGAGTAGATATCTTTCCAAAAGACCAGAAAGCATAAGAAAAGATGCCAAACAACATTAGCTATCAGGGAAATGCAAGTCAAAACCACAATTAGATACCACTTCACACCTGTTACATATATTTAAAAAAAAAGTAACAAGTGTTGTTGGGTTGGAGAGAAGTTGGAATCCTCATACATTGCTGTTAGGAATGTATAATGTTGCCATCATTTTGGAAACTAGTTAAGTGGCTCCTCAACGGATAAATGTAGAGTTGCCATATGGAGTAGAACCCAGCAATTCCCTGTTAGGTATATTCTCAAGGGAAGTGAAAGCATATGTCCACACGAAAACTTGTACGTGAGGTGTTCGTAACAGCATGATCTATAATAACTAACAGGCAGAAGTGTCAATCAACTGATGAATAGATGAACAAAATGTTTCAGATACACAGTGAAATATACTTGACCATACAAAGGTATGAAGCACTGGTACAAGCTACAGTATGGATGAACTTTGAAAACATCATGTGAAGTGAAAGATGTTAGTCACGAAAGTGTACGTATGGTGTGATTTCGTTTATGTGAAATGTCCAGGATAGGCAGAAAGTAAAGACAGAAAGTAGATTAGTTTTTGCCCAAAGCTGGGGTAAGATGGAGGGGGAATTTGGGGAGTGTTAGCCAAAGGATTTGGGTTTCTTTTGGGGTGATAAAATGTTCTAAAATGGATTGTAGTGATGCTTACATAACTATTAATATATAAAAAATTGAGTTGTGTACTTTAAATCTCTGAACCACGTGGTACGTAAACTATATTTCAGTAAAACTCCCACTCACAAAATGATAATCTCCAATAATTAAAAAAAGAGTTGGAGCATTTTGAAGTTGTGGAATATGACCCTTCTCCAAAACCAAAGCTGCAGTGTCTTTGAATGATACCTTACAACCCTGGAGACACTTGAGGTAAGAAAGCAATCATTCCTGTCGTTCCGATGCAGCAGCTGAGGCTCCGAGGGTTAAATGACTTGCCCAAAGTCACACAGAGAAGTGGTAGTAGCTTTCTCTTTATTTGATTTGAAAAACCGTATCATCTGCTAACAAACCTGAGGACATAAACATCACAATATGTAATCAAAACATGTAAAGCAAGTGACAGCCCTAGTGTATTGCTTGGAGTTGTGTTGCATATTTATTAGTTAATTTATTAATTGTAATTTAATTTGAAATACTTCGGCCAGGGTGTGAGATATTCTGCATATGCCATTAGAGGCTTATCTGGGGAACCCAGACCCCCGTCTCAGCCTTTCACTGTGGGGCTGTCACCATCCCAGCTCTGCTCAGAGCTTCCTTCCCAGAGTCCTTCTGAGGCAGCAAGAACATGAAACAAAGCTGCCTTTGCTTGTGTTCTCACGTGTTTGTGATGAACTGACCTAAACCAGTCTTTAATGCACAACTCTTGAGTTCTTTTTTGTAGATAACAGGACCCTTGCTGAAGTCTGAGATGGGAGAAAGTTAGTTACTCCCTCACAGCTGTTGTACCAGGTAATAATGAAAGCAGAGCTCAAGACAAATTCTGCCCCGCATGTGAACATTAAATAGTTGTATAAGGAGGCAGGCACAAAATAGCTCACACAGCCTGTTCTGCAGAGATGATGACATGCAAGCCTCTGTCCTTTTGGTCGTGTCCATTCCTGCTTGCCTGAAATGTCCACTTGAGGCAGATACGATGATGTTCCAGAAGCAGGATTCTGTTCCCCGATAGTTCAGGCAACTGGAAATCCTGGTGAATGATCAAGCCCAGGATATCCTATCAAAGAGATAGGCTACAGGTCCAGCTAGACTCTGATACCAGGTTTAAACAAGGGTTGGGAGAATGTCTTAAATATCTTAGCCAATCTGTACATCTTGAATATGATTTCACCAATAAAGGCCATTTCAGAAAGAACCTCAGATTCTACTTCCGTAAACTAAGGTATTTGAAGAGTAATACAAATATGTGGAAACTTCTGTGATATAATAACTAAGAAGCCATTAATTTATTTAATAAATAGCCACTTTAAATATTTTTAAAATTCACTGTGCTCATTAGGAAAGGCCCGAGTGCTGACTGAGACACAGAAGACAGAGCATCTGTAGCAGTTCCTTCTGCAGCAGCCCTCCCGTGCGCGCTAACTGCGCATGGATCTCCGTGGAGTGGGAGCTGGAACCAACGGCGTATGCAGAATATCTCACAGCCTAGGCTGAAATATTTCAAATTAAATTACGCTTAATAAATTAATTAATAAATATGCAACACAACTTCAAGCAATATACTAGGGCTGTCACTTGCATTACATGTTCCGATTAGTTATTGTGATGTTTATGTCCTCAGGTTTGTAGCAGACGATACAGTTTTTCAAGTCAAATAAAGAGAAAATGGGTAGAAGAGGAAGACATAGAGAATCCATAGAAAGAAAGAAAACAACAGAGACAGAGAGAACTAGAAACGGAGGAAGGAACAGTGGGGCAGAAGGAGGATTCAGAGGCTCAGAGAGGGATGCACAGAGAAAAGCAGAGACTGAGGGCCGGGATGGTCAGGTGTCTTCAGGTTGCTCATTTCCTAACTTCCATGTGGTCCCTGCAAAGGCCTCATTTCCACCGGCCAAGAGCAGCAGGCCTATCTCATCACAACTATCCCCAGCCTGAGGGAGGGATGAACAGGGGTCAACAGGAATATGGTATCTTCTGATATAAACCCCATGGTTTACAGTAGCCAAGACATGAATGAATGGACAAAGGAAATTGGAGACATATATTATATAGATATAGATATTCATAGACACATATATATAGATATATATAGATATATATGAATATTATTCAATCATAAAAGGAAGGCTATTCTGCCATTTATGACAACATGGATGAACCTGGAAGGCATTATGCTAAGTCAAATAAGTCAGACAGAGAAAGACAAATACTATATGATTTCACTTATATGTGAAATCTAAAAAAAATTGAAATCATAGAAACAGAGAATATATTGATGGTTACCAGAGGTGGGGGGTGGGGTGGGAAAATGGGGGAGGGAGGTCGAAAGGTACAAACTTCCAGTTATACAGATAAATTCTGGGGATGTAACGTATAACATGGTGATTAGTGTTAATGAGACTGTATTTATTATACAGGGCCCAGCACAAATAATGCTCTTTTAAATCACAAAATCTCTTATTACAAAATTGTAAGCATATAATTCTGTAACATACCAATATCACACTCAAGCTTACCGTATGACATTTGGGTAAAATGTTCAAATTACAAGTATAAATTACTACACCCATGTTATCCTACCAACCACACTCAAGCAGGTGTTACTTCTGCCCAACTCTGTATATTTGAAAGTGGCTAAAAGAGTAGATCTTAAAAGTTCTCCACGCACATGCACATGCACATGCACACAAATTATGACTATGCGAGGCGATGGATGCTAACTAAAATTACTGTGATACTCATTCTGCAATATATACCTATGTCAAGTCATCATGGTGTACACTTAAATCTAATACAATGGTATATGTCAATTATATCTCAGTAAAGCTAGAAAAACAGAGAAATGTCTCCTGAGAGAATAAACCTTAGCTTACTCTCCCTCCCTCAGTGTGGCAGGGCACTGATGGCTGTTAGGGACATAGAGAGGGTCCTTCAGAGAGCAGGCTGGCAATGCTGGGGCTACACAGCCACCGGGGAAACCCGGAGGCTCTTTCAAGTAGGCAGAGTGGACGGTTGACTGTGGGCAGTGATGTGGGGGCTTTGGGAAAGGCTCTCCTTACCCCACTATTTCCACTCATTGCCTACCTCGGCTTTGTCACTTAGAGTGAAGCGACGCTGAGTGACTGAACCTCCTGGGTCTCAGACTGCGCCTCCATCGAATGAGGACTAATGCCATCAAGCATTGTGACTCCTGCAAACACTTCTTCCCTTTTACCTTTCCTGTGATTTATTGTTTCTTTTCTTTTGTAGCAGATTTTTCCCAATTAGATATTTTTTTTTAAAAAATGCCAGTACTCTAGGGGAGGTACGTTAAGAGTTTTTCTTCTCAAACACCCAACAAGGTGTCCCTAACGAAGGAAGCAAATAAACATTGGGACCCCCTAAGATCTGGGGAGGGAGTTGAAAACTTGCCTCGAGCTCAAAATTTATTTGAAGTTGTAGACTTATTTTAAAAGCCCACGAATTTTACCTTTGACTCCAAGTTTGCATTGTACTCGAGTTTGTTGTGCTCTAAAATAATGGCATTTCCCCTGTTATTGGCACTGCAGGAAAATGTATCATGTTTATCCTGTGGCTTCTTATTCACCTGGCACATTGCCATATTCTCAAGGGTCTGTTATCCCCGGTTTGAATCGGTGACCTTATGTACCAGCTAGGACATTGGCAAATACAGTTACAAGGGAAATGGGACACCCAAAGATGACTCTGGTTGTGTCGTGAGCCCTCGGGGCCTGGTATTCATACCCAGGCTATCCTAAATCTGTAGCTAGAAACCATACTGATTTTAGCCTCAAAATGAGGTGAAAGAAGTTAAGAGGAGAAGGGGGTTAGAGAACCAATTTAGGAGTTTTCTGATGTTCTCGGCCTCTTGAGAATTTGGCTTTAGATTTGAGATCTTCTTGGACATAGAAAAAATGCCAAGGGATTTTAGTCCTCCCAAAGAGGATTTTTATCAAATTCAGTGATCTTGGGCCTCATCGGAGAGGGTGAGAACTTGATATGGTATGTGAACCTGAAGTATTCTTTCAAGGTAAGTTCTCAGGTCCTCTTGGTTTCAATGTGCTAGTATTACTCTAAGACGACCATGCTGGCAAGAAGGTATCATCTTGTCTCCAGTGGCCGCTGAGTTAAAGTCCCTGCTGTCATGACAAGGTACTAAGAGGTTAAACACTCCTTGGCAGAGGATCTTTTTAGAGTCACCTCTCAACAAGTTGTCTTATGCTGCACAGATTGTCTCAGTCTTCACTAACAGATGCATCTGCAGCAAAAGACAATTTGCAAGCCCAGGCAGAAAAGAACTTGTGCTTTTCTGAAATCTTTCCCTTGGCTCATATTAAAACTGTCCAGGAGAAGAGACATAGCAAAGTTTATTAGGGACATTTCCCTGAAGGGGAAAATACTGGGGATAATGAGACATATTCTTAAGGCATCCTGAGGCTTCTGAAATAAGCAGACTCTGGCCCACTGAAATAGCAGGTGGAGAAATGGCTTTGTTATACATAATTTTACAAAATGTATTCTGTTGTTCTATTCCCAATACATCTGCAGTTTTCTAGAGAGGTTCTCGTCACTTCGAAGAGCATCATCACCAGGAGTATCCAACTGAATAGCAATCAAGATTGTGTTGCTGATGTAGATGGGGTAACACTATTCCTTCCCTTCGGGGTAAAACTCACCTAGGCTTCAGAAATGGCAGACAGTAATGTTCATGTCTGAATCCAGAGCAGCCTGCAAGCCTAGGGATGTGCAGAGGTGAGGAGGAGGAGTTCCCATCACTTCTCCAAGCTTGGTTTTCTTTAAGAAGTAAGAATGCAGGCTTGGGGAAAAGGCTATTCTGTTTGGGAAGTTCGGGAACCACATGTCGTATAGTCTAATTTTAATCAAGAGGAAGCAGATGGAGTGTGTGTGTGCGCGAGCGTGAGAGAGAGAGAGGGAGAGAGAGAGAGAGAGAGAGAGAAAAAATCTTTCTAGTTAAAAGTCAGTGGAATAGGCATGTTAGCTCCGGGAAAATGCCACAACATGTTCCTCAAATCAGTATAAGGTCCACATGTGAAGAAAGGAACATTTATCTATTCCAAATCATATTACAAAGCTTGGTCACTGTATCTGTTCTATGGCATAATAGACAGCCATGACTCCAGATACATAATTGGAAAGTACAGAGAGTATTCCCCCTATGAACCATGGAGGCTCCTTCATGGGTTTCTTCCAAATACATTGACCATCTTCCTATAGATCTGGCCTTGGCACTAAGTATCTGAAGTCAAGTAAGTCTGGACACAATTTGGATGTGAGGAGCTTCTGGTCTATTGTAAACTATTCATGTAGAGACATTATATAGTAGTTAGAGGAACATGCAGTGGCATTGTAGTGTGGTGGTTAAGCTCACAGGCTTCTGAGGTCAGATTGTATGGGTGCATATCCTATCATCTCCCCTAGTTAGCAGCTCAAGCACACTGAATCACAATGTTATCATTGTGAAATAGGAATAGTATGTCCTGCTATAAGATCATTTTGACCATAAATTAGCTGATATATGTAAAGTGCATGATTCATAATAAGCATTTAATAAATGGAGCAATTATTATTATATATAAATATTACTGTAGATTATTGACATTCATGGAGAAAACATATGTTAGGAGACCTTTGCTAACCCCTAAATTTGGGAACAATGATATAACATAGCTTTCAAAGCAAAATTTTCTTTAATTCCTATAAGTTATTATTAATACTTTTAGGAGGAAGGGGCAACTAAACCTCAGTGAGATATTCTAGTTTCACAAACCAGTTTTCCACCCAGAAAGTGCAACATTCAATTTAGTGCTCAGCAAATGACAAGTGGCTTTTGCCATGGAATTCTGGAGTTAGACAGGATTTGTCAAAATTGAGGCTATTACATTTCTGAGAATATGAAAGATTCATTAGACAACAAAACAACCACAAGAATGCCATTTGCTAGGGAAGCAGGAGATTTGTGATGGACTTGGAAATTCTAGCTCTGCCCAACCATTAGGTGAGGTCGGGGATGGGAGTAAGTCAGGGTTTCAGGAGGTGAGTTGGGGTTCGCTGCTGCTGGCTGGCCCCAAACTGAAACTCAATTAGGCCGTGACTGCCTGGCATTCTGTGGATGCTTCCCATTTTTCTAAGACAGGTATTTATTTTCTGCCTGATTTTAAATGAATATAACTGGACAGTTTCACGCATCATGAATTGAAGGGTAGAGTGGGTGGGTTTAAGACAGAGTGGAAATGCAGACCCAGCTGACCTTCCCTGCTCCAGCCTCCTTTTTCTGCACATTCTGCTTTCTGTTGACAGCTCCCTTCCTAAAGGGCTCCACACCCTTTCCTGTCTCTGCACTCCCCTTCATCAATTTCTGTTTCTGCAAAAGATGGAACATTAGTCATTTATATTTCAGAATGAATTTAAGCCAACATATTACTTCTTGGAGAAGTAATTTCCCCTTAGCATCTAATATTTGTGGCAATTAAACTCATCTTTCTCTGGCTTTGTCTTGGCGCTTATGTTCATTGCAAGATGAAAACAGCTTCAGGGTCTCCATTGTGGATTTCAGTGTTATACAACGGGGAAGAAATGTTGGTAGCAGCAGGGATTTTAATTTACTGATTGCTGAATTTAAAAGCAAAGGAAGGAGAATAAGGAGAAAGGAAGTTAAGGAAGAGGAAAAATAAAGGAGAAGGAAGAGACATAGAGAAAACATCACCATCCTGGCAACTAAGCACAAAGAATCCAGATGACAGTGTGGGGGAGGTGCGGTGCTCACAGGTCTAAACAGGTGCCCAAGGAACTGCGCTAAGTTTTACAATTTCTTTGTCTTTTTTTTTTTTCAAATCTTTGCCTATGAAAGGACTTCAAAAGCAACTAACCACATTTTCCCATTTTCTTGTATTTGTTTCTCGACATTTGATTGCCTAAAACACACGAACACGTAACACAAACAGCAATGTGCCTGTGCCACCTTAGGACTTTTCTATGACTTCCTGTTCTTGTTTGAATTTTTTGCATTTTGTTCATTACCTAGTATGAACTCATGCTAATTGGTTTATTTGTAGATTTTAAAGGTCAAAGTTCATTTTATTATTATCTTTAAAAAATGTACATTTAAAAAAATAGAATAAGAAATATCCTGAGGAACTAACAAGTTTCTGGCAAAACCCATGAGTGGTTCCAATTTCTACTTAGAGAATTTAAAATTCAGCTTTTCAGCAGGGGTAAAACTAATGGTAGAAAAGAAGTAAAGCACATCATTGAAGCAAAGAGGAAAGAGTTGGGTGTGTTCAAAAGTGTTATGTTAGCTTTATTTTTTAACACAGTAAGTAAACTTATTCAAATAATGTCTGAAACACAGGAAGTCTATATATAGGGTATGTTGAAAATCATGTATCAGCTTAAAAATGTTTTTCTTAAAAAAATGGCTCTTTTCATACTTATGATGTCAAACTGACGATAATGTAGATGAGAGAAATGCACAGCTTGAGGAAACTTGGTAAAAATCAAAATTTTTCTGAAATAATGGATTGTATACCACCTGATTTATGTAGGCTAGGATGGCAAAGACCCCAACTGTACAAGTCGTATGTTCTAATCAAGTTTTCCAATGAATGGTTTCACCTTTCTGCTATGTGCCAACACTTTCAGGGCAGAAAAAAATGGGGGTTTCTCTCAGCAAAAATGTGGATCCCCTGGTTCCATCTGTCTGCCACTCTCTGACTGCATTAGCAGTAATCTTCCCTTCTCCCCAGCACTGGAATCCAACACAGACACTTTTAAAGACATCTCACTCAACCTTGTCACACAGAGCGTGGGGATAAACACTGTGTAACAACGGCAGCCATTTGTGGTGTGTTTCCTGTGTATCAAGCACGCATGGCGCTTTATATTCATTCTTCATTATCCCTCAACCTCACAAGTCAGGTAAAACCCAACAACATAAGCCACATTTCTGATCTCTCCTATTGAGGCTCCAGCTTGATTCTTTTCCCTATTAGCAGGGCTTTTCCATTTGGCCAAGGTGCTGGCTCGCTCATGGTCAAGTTAACAGAGCCAGAGTGTTAGAATCCTGCGATGCGGCGGTAGGGTGGCTGACCTGAGTCACTAACTCCTCAAACAGTGCTGCCCACCTGCAGATTGTACTGTGCCGTTTCTGTCTTATATTTGAGCCTGGCTGTGCTGTATTTGAGCTTTCCGTCTGGAAAATGAGTGGAGAACGGAAAAGCTGTTCTGTTTTTGTTATGTCATGATGTGGCCATGAGCATCCTCAGTCACCGCCACTTCCCGCGCCAGTCCTTGCCAGTTGTAAGTAGAACCTGGAGGAAGTGCCTGGATGATCATGGATGTGGGGTCTGGAGATAGACACCTGGATTTGAATGTCAGCTTGACCACTTGACAAATGTGTGACATTGGGCAAATCATTTAACTTCTCTGAGTCTCAGGGGCTTCCTCGGCAAAATGAGGATTGAATGAGACACATAATAAATGCAAAGCACTTAAGGTAGGGCCTGGTACTTGGTAAGCATTCAGGAAAAGTTACTCATAATTGTTATTCTGATCATCAATCCAAGAGCCCGTATTAATACATGCTGCATGGACTACATGCTTCCGAATGCAGATCGTTAGCTTTGTTAATCATGTTGGAAATACACAATGGTGCTGAATATTCTCCTTTTATGGATACATAGTTGTGATGATCTTACTCTTTGCTCATATTTTTCTTCTTATACTTTTCAAAGCTCTTTTAACATATGGACCATTAGGCAATTTTGTATAAAGATAAGTAAGTATAAATACATAAAATATATAACATAAGATCCAAGTAATATATATAATTGCCTATATATACTAGCCTAGGATGGTTATGAATGTGGCCCAACACAAAATTATAAACTTTCTTAAAACCTCACGAGATTTTTCTTTGTGATTACATGTATTTATGATTTACATTGTGATTTACAATGTATTTAATGTGTGGTCCAAGATAACTCTTCTTCTTCCAGTGTGGCCCAGAGATGCTGAAAGCTTGGACACCCCTGCATTAAAACATAAAATCCCATCAGGCATGTTTGTTATTTCTGTTTATCCCCCCAAAATATGTCTTTACAGAAATTATAAGTTGATTAGTATTTTTCTTTGGGTTGCAAAAGTGGCCAATGATGTGGTAAATAAAGCTAATGGTCTGGATTTAGAAGTGTGCCAGGTACCTTACTTGTGTGTGTGTGTGTGTAAATAAATGTAACTTAAATCACCACCTGAAATCAAGAACTTTAAAATATAACTATTCCAAAATTTCTTAGACAAAAGTAAGTTGATTATCCATTTTGATGTCATTCACATTGCAGAAAACTTAGGCACCCGTGAATGTAGTTGACACAATAAAATTATCTCAGAGGTCCTCTCTGCCAAGAGCAGCGGCTCGCTCCTGGACACTGGCTGATTTGTCAGAGTGCTTCGATCCAGTAAATTGTGAGGATGCTTCCCCTTCTGGTGAGGTGATTCAGACAGGATTTACTGTCATGCTAGGGCGAACTTTCTCTAAATTCTCTTCATGAGGAAGTCGGTCCTTTGGACATGATATGATTTTTCTTTGACGGACTATTTCCTGATAAACAGTATTTAGGTTTCAAAAAGAACCTCCAAATTTGTTAAAAACTAGTTTAATAGCCTGTCCCATTTCCTGTGTCAAATATCAGGGTGCAAAAATCTTTTGAATGTCATAGTCCACGGACCGCTGAATGAAGCAGACAGAGCACCAAGTCAGTCAGGTGTGCCCTGTGTTTTCACTCATCACAGTGGTGCATCTTTAACTTGTTTGGAAAATACAAGATGAATTTTTGCAAAGTAACAAATAAGAAAGAAAATTTTAATTAAAAATGGAGGTTTATAATGACACAGTCTGTATTATCTTGCATTTTACATTAGACTATAAAATTTTCATTAAATATGTCCATTATTTTTGTTGAAACATCAAAAAAACCTTCATGCAGAAATTATAAGCTGGTTAGCAGTTTTCTTGGGGCACAAAAGTGAAAGCTGCTGCTCTGTGGACCCAGAAGAAGGCAGGGCCTGAGGCGTGGACCCTGAAGTGCGGGTGGGACATGGACAGTAGTTTATGATGTTATTTCCTGTTTCCAGTCAAAACTTCAGAATGCTTTAGAAAGGTCAGCTTCTTCTCATAGCTTCCCTTTTTTGTTTTTATTCCCAACCTTTTATTTTGAAAAATGTTGAACCTACAGAGAAATTGAAAGTGTAACATGATCCTGATACTGTTTACTGGACTCAATGGCTGTTTTAACACTTTGCTACTTTGGGGCATGCACACACATCTATGTCCATTGATTTGAACTTTTCTGAATTGTCCCCCCCATGATAAGATTCAAGCTAAACATCATTGCAAGACTGTAACACAGTGGAGGCCAAAAACCTTTTAAATGAGACAGGAAGGTGCATATTTGCCTCCTCACAGTGGGCAGTGAAAGTGGGCAGAGTCATCCCTCAGGCCAGGTGGCATGGGGTGAGAGTGGCACATTTGGGGAGGGGCTTAGAGAATTGGTCCTTTTAGGGATTTAGTGTATGAGACGGGAGAGACAGAAAGATGGTCTCATATCAAGTGGTGCATTTAAATATTTTAGTACCCTTGAGCTTTATGCACACATATCATAATTCATGAAATTTTCCTCTCCTTCCATGTTTCCAAGACAAAAATCTATGATGCTGACCCTATCATAGCTACTCACAATTCCTAGGATGACCTTTCAAAAATTTGTTCCAAGAATATTTTTGATAGTAACTTATGTCAAGTTTGACTTAAATAAAAGATTTTTGGACTGGGGGAAGAGAAGGAGGAGAGAATCACAGTATGATTTGCCCAGGCTTTGCACGTATTGATGTCAGCTCAAAATTTTGTTTTATTTTTCACTTTTAAAACCATGATTTTCTGGCAGCAGAGGGGTGGGTGGGTAGGTAGAGAAATACTTAGGAATGGAAGAGTTGAGAAGTGTTCCTTAAACAGGTATCTGAAGAAACCATGATTGCAATCTTTCAAGAACAGATGTAACAGATAATAGAACAGGCCCCAAATGCCTGATGTCCTGGAGTCTCCAGGGAGGACTGTAAATAATAGATAGTTCTCTTTAAAATAAAAGTAAAAAAGTAAGTGATGGAAAAGTAAATGATAAAGTTCAGAATACTTTCCAGAATTGCCTAGTTATTTTTCCTCCTCTAAACTTTTGTGTCTCCGGGCATGTTACCTCTGTGGCAAAGAGCTCAGAAAATTGAGTATATACTCCCACCCTGTGAACAACAGTGGCAAAACTTGATCACATAAGCACGGGAAGGATGGGAGGTCCTTGGGCCACCTAAGCCCTATCTCGAGTCCCCGAGCCAGATCAAAGGACACAATGATTACGATTAGGATTTTTCCTCTAGACAGTTCTACACAATCCACAGGGGAAATTGATGGGAGAAGAATCCACTCATCTCTGGCTGAGTTCCAGGCCTCAGTATCACCTGTCTCCCAACAGATAGCAGAGGCAGCAACACCATAGAGAATTCACCGAAAAGATTGAGTTTCCTACTTTCTGTTGTTGTCAATGGCTTCTTGAAGGCCACCGCCAAGGTCACCACCGAGTTCACAGGAAAAGCGTCACATTGGCTGTGAATTGATTACTGGTGTAATTTCCCTCCCTGTCTTCCTTTAGCCTCTGCTGGCAGGTGGCTCATGCACAAGTCCTAAAAAATTTCAGCCTCCTGAGGCCCTGGTGGGGTTGGCATGATGTGAAATGAGCTACGCACCCCTGAACACCATCCTTATCAGTAGCTGCAATGAAGCAACATCTGCCCCATAAAAAGTCAAGGGCAAAGGTCATCTGGCATTCCAAAGGAACCCTCCGCAGCAGGGAGCCTTCTAATTGGCTGGTATTGATCAGTAAATTGTGTCCCTGCTGTGATTAATTCTAGCCCCCCCAACCAAACTCCCACAGCATGAGAGTGATAGGTCAAGGTTTGGGGCCTCTGAGCCTCCTTTACAAATGGAGCTCAGGTCCTTAAAGTGCCACGGAAAGACTGCAGCTTGTTAACTCTCTCCCAGCTGCCAGTGCTAACCCAGGAAGCCTTTTCATTCAGTTTCCCTGCTCTCACTAATAGTGGCTTAATGGGATGCTAATGTGAGGAACAGAAGTTATCAGATGGCTTGTACGATTTATGATGGATTTATTACCACTCTGAGTTCCCTTGATGTTCAGCTCATCCTCTCCCCATCTATCCCTGTTGTTGGCCTTAGCAAATGGTTTCATAATTAATTAATTTTTTTCCTGAAGGGGGTTAGATTATTTTTGCCCTGCTGCTTTTCCTCCACATTTAATTCCCCATGGATGATTCCTCCTTGAGTGCCTACCAAAGATGGACTATACTAACAGCTGTTCTCTCCATGGTCTCCTTTCTTCCCCACCTTTTCCTGCCGGTGAATACCTACTCATCTTTCTGCAATAGTGGTTCTCAAACTTGACTCTTCACTGGAATTGCCTGAGAGAGCTTTTAAAATACTCATGCCCGGGTCCCATGCCCAGAGGTTCTGATTTAATTGGTCTGGGAATACTGTCTGGGTATCAAGTGTTTGAAAATCTCCCCAGGTGATTCTAATGTGCAGCCAGGTTGTGAACCACTGGAGCACAATCTAAATTCGTCTGGACTGCAGCCTCCCCTGTGAGGTTCTCTCCCTGCCTCCCAATGGGCATGGCCTCTCCCTCCTTGGAATCCATGTAACACTTTATATATGCCCTTGGAACCCGTTTAGCACTTTGTATATATCCACTGGTAGCTTACCTTTTGGTTTATCCATTTGTGAACTTGTCTTATTGCCAAGATTAGGCTATGAGCTTCTCGTGGGCAGGGGTAGTGCCTGAGCTATTTTTGTGATATCGTGGTGTATTGCACATAGTAGGAACTCAGTAAATATTTGTTAGCCTGAGTTTTCCCAGTGACCACACTTTATGGGGAACGTGCTTCCAGACCCTAATCTCACATATGTCTCCAGCACCGTGAGTGGGTTCTGCTGTATGGCCTTTCAGACAGTTTGCCAGCCAGTGTATCCCTACCACCTTATACCATCCCTTCTCACCAGAGTGACCCTATGTCCTGGTTTGTTGGGGACAGTCACTGTTGATGCCATTTGTCCCAGCGCCTTTATGAATAGCACTTCCTTTCACTTTCAAAGGTGTTCCAGTTTGGATGACAAATTATGTGCTTCCTCTATTTCTCACTCTCCTCTTCTGGCTCTTTCTCCTTAAGTCAACTAGAAAAGACAAACTTATTCAGGGCTGAGACCTTCTTTATGTGGTAAGCTTAAGCAAGTTACAAAAAGGCCTGTACAATACTGTGTAATTCCACGTGTAAAACATTATAAAACAAGTGAAACTAACCTACAGCATCAGAAGTCAAGAAAGTGGTTTTCTTTGGGTTTTTCAGTTCCCGGAATGGGGCACACAAGGGTACGTGCGGATGCTGGAAATACTGTTTCTTCATCTGAGTGTTGGTTATGCAGGTGGGTTCATTTTGTGAAAATTCATCATACTGTAACATTCTCCCTCCTCTTCCATGTGCATGTTATATTTGCATGCAAGGTTTTTTTTTAAGGGGGGGGATTAAATTATAATCAGGACAGAACTGCAAAAGTTGGTGCTTCTCCTTGTTAACAGGTTGCTGTGATTGACAAGTTTCTCGTCAAGCATCGGCAAAGTGCAGCACCACGCAGAGCACCCAGGAGTCTACTGTTTATCTTCTTGGAGGCACATGTTGTTATCGTTTTATTAAGAAAATGTGTGTTATCAGTCACCAAAGACAGTGCAGTCTTGCTTATTATATAACTCTTCCAGTGACTCAGTGACCTAGCCGGGTGTTTTCTCATATTACAGATGAGAAAGCTGTCACAGAGCTGGTGAAAAGTGGGCTGACTTCCATACAGGCTAACCGTATTCACAGTAGATTGAAAAATCAGTGGATTTTTCTGCTGTCTCCATGACAGAAGCAGATTAAATGTATGACCGATCTTATTGATTGGGCAGCCATCAAGTAAGAGAACCTAAAACAAAATTAAACTACAACCAGAAATTAAACACTTTCACAGCTTTAAGTAGAAAAGACCAGAGGATCAGTATGTGAATTGAGATGAGGACAGATAGTTTGAGTTTCCAGAAACCGTTACACAATTCCAGGCACCCCAAGGGTCTCAGTCTCAAACTGAGAAAATTCTCGGAGGGCTATCAAGGTCTGAGCCCTGAGAGTGGAGGTTGCTGGGATGGAATTGCCCAGAGATTCCCCAGCAGCTGTCTCCATCTCCTTTCCACCCCACCCCTGCGTGACCAGGAGAGAAGTGTCTTCCCATTTCAGATGTAGCACGCATGGGCAAATGAAGTGGATTAGTTTTCGTTATTACAGATAATACAGATAAGTCTTGTGGAATCAATAATGCACTAACAAATATGGCGCAGGAGACACAAGGCTGGGTAAAAGCAGAAATTTTCAAAAGTAGAGAAAGTCAGAGAGCTATCTATTCAACCAAAAATAAAGCAGCAAAATCCTGGGGGCCTCATGTACTGTACCGAAGTGAGTTTTAGCTACTTACTCTGTGTCAACTGTTGGCGAAATGTCATTGAGCTTAAAATAAGTTTGTAGTCCCAGGTAACCCTCCACAAGATCAGATAATGTCAGGCCTCTCTACCCAGTTATATGAAGAAATCACTCATGGCAATGCACCAATATGTCAAGCTTTTTCACAGGAGGCAATAGGAAAACTAGCTGGATGGTGTCAGGCTTGTTTAAAAGCTCATTTGCTCCCCTTAGTCACCGTCCTTTCACCTTTCCATGTCATATATTTTGGTCCCTTGTCGATGTAGTTGTCAAAGCACCAGCTTAATATTGCTGGTCCCTCAACAGAGATGTGTTAAATGCAAAGATGGCAAAGTCCCCTGCTGAAAGGGAAATGCAAAGAACTAGAGCCAGCTGAAGTCACGAGATAGCAGGTGACAATAAGACTGTGTCATTTTCTGACACGTATCCCTGAGGAACCAGTGAACTTTACACAGTTTTTTTCTGTTTTATTATTCTGATATCCTGGAAAAAAAAAAAAAGAATGAGGAGAGACATTTCCATTCTACACAAAGGGAAGCTTGGATACAGAGTTGTCGAACAGAATGCTCTACTTCACTGCAGTGTGTGGGATTTCCTGGTTTCTGCAAACAATCACCCACCTGCCCGCACCTCTCACACCCTTATGGGCACGCTACAACTCCACATGGCTCTAGGTATTCAGAGGAGCAGATGTAACATCTGCCAAGGGAGAGGGGGTGTATGAGGTGAATGAGAAATACCTTCCCACCTCCTAAAACAATTGCCACACAAATCATACACACAATCCCTTCTTGGTTCAGTGAAACAAATGCTTGTTTCATTCAAATCAGCCTCTTGGATATTCTTGCCACCTCCTGAGATTTCACATCTACAAAAACCAATGACACCCCGCTAAGTCACGGAGGCCGTCCAATGAGGAGACGGTGAACTTTCCAGCTCTGCTGAGCTCTCCTTTCAGCCCTGCCCACTTACTGCACCTGTGCCTGTGTCTCCTGCCAAGCGGTCAAGTTGGTTAATCTCTTCTGGTTTCTGATTTCCTATCTGAAAGATAGTTAGGATAATTGAATGGACCAATTAATGTTCAGTGGTCTGACACAGTAGTTGTCAAAGTATAGTCTGCCTGCTGCCTACCTATAGAAATGAAGTTTTATTGGAACTCATGCATGCCCATTCATTTATGGCTATTGTTTGTTTACTGTCTACTGCTGTTTTTTTGCTACAAGGTCAGAGCTGAGTAGTTGCTACACATATAGGAATGTGCTATGTATTAATTGCTTACTCCTCTTTGTTTTTTGGTGTTGGTTCTTATTCTTAACTATGTGCTCCTAGTTGGTCACTCTCTGATCATCTAATCTGTCCTTGGAAATGGAAATTGGACACCCTCTGTTCGGTTATTTTCTGGAGAGTTTTGACTTTACTTTGGGACTTCTACATCTTCCTGATAATGGGAAATTCATCTGGAGTGGATGGGGCTGGTAGGGTATGGGGGTGAGAGTAAATAGGAAGCATTACATCGCTCCCTACTTCACGAGTGGGCTCGGGGAGGGGCTGCTCGGACACTAGTTCAGTTTCATGTGTCTCAGTGGCATATCTATTTTTTTTTGCCCAGGTTTCTATAACTTGATTTTTAGTGTTGAAATCTTTGAACAACTACAGGTTTTTGTTCATTTATTTTTAGCAGGGGAATAGAGCATGTAAGGGCCAAGTCTACATTTTTTCCCCTCAAATTTCAACATCACTAAAAAAAAAAAAAAAAAAAAATCCATTCTCCATTGCTTTGTGAGACCAATACAAAAAAAAAAAAGCCTACTTTGGGAGGTCAGAAAACTTGGGTTTAAGTTGAGTTCAGCTTAGTTTAATTATCCTGGGCAAGTCACTTATTTCCTGAGTATCAGTTCCTTCATAAAAATATAGAGATAATAATAATATTTGCTTCATTGCATAGTTTGAGACATAAAAGATAATGCGGGTAGAAAGCTTTGTAAACTGTAAAGCCATTTTGTATATGAACAGGATCTGTTCCAAGGTGTTTAATTATTTTCCTTTGGTTTATATGTTTTACATTTATATCAAGCTTATAGTTTTTATTATTCATGTTTTACAATAGGTTCTAATATCTGACAAGATTGATCCCTAAGAATATTTTCTGGTAGTTATCCATGCTTAGAGTTTTGAGTCCTTGTTGTAAGATAAGCCACCCAGCTCAGCAATTAGTCAATGCTACTTCTAATGACTTCCAAGAAAAGTCTGGTTATCTATTTGAATAGAATTATTTTAATAAGTTTGAGAAGCGTTGACATCCTCCTGTTGAAATTTTCCATGTAATGAAAAATGTAACTTTTCCTATTAATCATTGAACTTGTATCTCTCAATCAAGGTTTTAAAAGTTTTAATACTTTCTCATTAAGTTTGTGGGTATTTTATATTTGTTGCTCTTTGATTGCATTCTTTTCCATTATATTGTCTCTATGATTATTACCAGCATACAGGAATACTATTGCTGTTTAGGTATTTATCTCATTCCAAGACACTTTATGACTTGTTGTTAATTAAGAAAGCTTTTAGCTAATTCATTGGGTTTTTTCAGATATATACTTATGTGATTTTCAAGAACTTCAGTATCTTTGTACCCAAAATTGATTCTTTTGGTTTATAACTTACTGCTTTAGCCAGAGAATCTAAAGTGATGATGATACTAAAGGACATTCTTTGTGTTTGTTTCTGATTTTGAATATTTCCAGTGTTTACCCATTAAACTTAATCTTCATTTATTCTAAGCCAAGAGGTCCTTCATCACATTGAAGGGGCAGCCTTCTATTTCTGTTTAAATGTTTACTTTAGAATTGGGAGAAGGTGTTGATTTTCCCAGATGTGGTATCTATGAAGTTTGCACGTAGGTTAGTTATTGTTGAATCAGTGAATACTCAGTGGGTTATTTTTTCCTTGGGAGCCAATCTCCGTGCTCAGCGGACTGACTCTACTAAAAGCTCAAATGTGTAAATGGTAACATTGTGAGTTTGAACTTCTCAGGGCCAAGCTCAACAAAGGAGAAAGTGAGCCAATGCAGCAGCAAGGCTGTGCGAGGGACTCCCTCAGAGCTTCCCTCCTGGGCACATTCTCCGAAGTTAGCTGGTAGCGTTGGACAATTCTTTAAGGTAACGATGGTTGACATCACAGTTGTTACCACTGGGACATTAAAGGACACAGCATGGAACAGGGTGAAGGGGTTCAGGGCACCCCCCCCAAAATGCTGCTTTGACATATGGATCACTTTAAGTTAAAAACACTTGAAAAAGAGCAGATACAAGAAGGGCAATCTGATGTTCTTTTCTTTCTAGAAGCAGGAGATAACATTTCCATGTACTTCCTTATACTGGGAGAAAGAAACACTCTCATAGCCAGAGATTAAGCCTGAGAGAAACATGTACAAACAGATACTGTTAAAATAACTCATCTTCCCTCAGTCTCCCCTCATACTATAGGTGCTTTCCACAGCTGCTACTCTGTTCAACTGAGCACATAAGTGCTTAGGCCTGGTCACATCTCTGAGTCTTCATTTTTCTTGTGAGGGCTCCCACTTACATGTAGAAATGTGCATACATTTTTTCCTGTTAATCTGGTTTATGTCAGTCCCAGCTGCAGATCGCAGGAGCGGGAAAGGAATTTCACTCCCTTTACGGCGGGGTTGAAAATCATGGGCCTGCTCGTGAAATACGAAGTCAGAAAGTCATGGAAGGAGGTGCCTTTGTATGTGCACCTCTCCCTGCAACTGAAAGCTCAGGTCCTGCTCCCTGCAGGCCCAGGGCCCCCCGGACTGCATCCCCCCTCCCACCCGCTTTCATTCGGAGCCCCTTTATACCTTGGGGCTTGACACTAAGTGTGGAATGTCAATGCCATGGGTCTTGCATTTTAAATGCCAAGCCCCAAAATATCCTCTAAAATGTAGACAAATGAACTGCCCACATCAGTGTCTATACCAGGTTCCTGCTGGCGCTCTGGCTGCTCATATGACCTTTCAACGCAGAGTTAAAAAACAAAAAACAAACAAAAAAAAAAACAAAACGAGCAGTGCTTTCCTCTTCCCCTGGTAGCTCAGAATAGCTCTGTTTCCTTTCCTATAAACAAGTCATATCTCTGGGAATTTCTAGAGCCGAATGGTGTCTGCTCAGAAGCAGTGACTCATACTCTTTCCTGGCAGTCCTCACACATTTGTGAACACCTCTTGAGGAAAGAATCCCAGACAAGAGTGGTCACCAAGAGCTGCATATTCCTTCATTTCAAATACAGGAAGCTGAGAGACAAAGGAAAATACCAGCAACAATCCCTGGCCATGGCACCCCCACCCTCTCTCTTGTCTGAGCTCACCTTCGGCAGCTGCCAGAGCAGGAAGGGGAAACCCGCCTGGAAACCAGTCCCAGCCTGTCTTTAGGTCATCACCTACCCGCCCCTCTGTTTGGAAATTTACCTTTCTCCTGATTCTGGGGGTTCTCTGAGCAGGGACTCCCCAGGGGCATTGCCAGGAGGTCATGCACTGGGCGAGGGGGCTTCCTAGTTGCTCTTACCAAGAACTCTAAAAGGTGCAGACTCTCCTTCCTGCACATTTTTTTCCCAATGCTTCCTCCCCTTCTGCACCCCCTAATCCTATCTCTCCAATTTTTTTTGTCCCTCTTTAGTGCCACATCGTTCCCCTCACACCTTCTAAATTGTCAAAACAAAGCCGGGGGGGGGCATTTATTTGGATGCTCCTGTTTCAACAGAATAAAAACCTCTGTGTGTCTCTGAGTGTGTCTGTGTGTGAGAGTGAATGTTATGATGCATATGTAAACAATAATGTGAAGACCTTGGTTGAAGAGGCTGGATGAGAAAAAATGTAAATGCCCTGGGTAAATAGAGCATTGCTTCAGCTCTACCCATATCTTGGCTTCAGACTAATGAAAGGACCAAGGATTGATGGGCTTGTGCAAACGCCCTGGGGTAGAAGGTTCCATCCCAGCTGGCCCACACCGTGGCCTGAATTTAGTCTCACTACGACCAGAACACTGAAAATCTGAGGTATCCACAACTGCGAGGTCTGTGAGATAATAACGCTAAACACCTGCAAAGTGTGACAGGTGTGGGCATGGTGGTTAAGTATGTCACATGCATTTTCTCAACTGTCACAGTGTGAGAGCTTTTGGTATTTCAGAAATGAGGAAGCATTACTGGAGAAGTTTAAATAATTGTTCAAGGGTTTTAAAAAGTCATGGCAAAGCTGGAACTTAGACCCATATCTACTCGGAAACCAGAGTGGTTCTTCGCCAACAAGCCATAGACCTACCCTAAGACAGTAAGATGGGTTGGCGAGGAAGCGGGTGTGGAGGACTAGCGGGTGTGTGAGCAGCATGTTGTTATTTATAATTAAAAAATATGTATTTGGTCTTCATCCCTGTTTCTGGCACAAAGCTCCTAAAACCTTTAGAATTTCCTGTGTGGTAAGAACTATAGAGGGGTCTTTTCTGTGTTAATGGTATAACCTTTGTACCGAACCTAAGAATGGGGGCTGGTTGCCAGTGGAGCCAACTGTGTGAATAGAGAGTTAGAACTTTCAGTTCCTGCCAGCCCTCTACTGCACCCCTTTCCCTGACCCCTGGGAGCGGAGAGGGGCTGGGAATTGAATTCAATCATCAGTGACCAATGATTTAAGTAATCATGCCTATGTAACAAAGCCTCCATAAAAACCCATAAGAATGTGTCTGGAGAGCGTCAAGGTTAGGGAACACTGTATTCAGGAGACTGGCAGCCTGGAGGGGGCTTAAAAGCTCCACATCCTTTCCCGGTAACTTGCTCTGCTCATCCTTTCCCTCTGGCTGTTCCTGGGCTATATCTTTTTCTAATTAACCAGTAATCCAGTAAGTAATATGTTTCTCTGAGTTCTGTGAGCCACTGTAGCAAATTAATGAAACCCAAGGAAGGGGTTGTTGGAACCTCCAAAATACAGCCAGTCGATCAGAAGCACAGGTGACAACCTGGACTTATGATTGGTGTCTAAAGTGGGGGTGGGGACAGCCTTGTAGGTGTAAGCCCTCAACCTGTGAGATGGGATGCTACTCCAGGTACAGAGTGTCAGAGCTGGGCTAAATTGGAGGACACCAAGCTTGTGTCAGAGAATTGCTTGGTGGTGTGGGAGAAAACCTCCAAGCATTGGAACTGGTGACGTGGGTTTTCCTGAGTATCACACTAGTATAATTTACTAATTTTACTTCTTTTTCAACTCTTTGGGGTGACCAGCTTACCCAGGTTTTCCTGAGACCTACCTAATTCTGACACTAAACTTCTCATATCCCAGGAACTCCCTCAGTCTTGGGCAAACCTGGACAGTTGGTCATTCCATTGGTCACTGTCTAGAAAATTTCTGCTACAGATCTCATGGATTATTAGAAGAGAAAAGCAGCCTATTTATCAATGGAAAGAACCTGGATTATTGGGGGGTACAGTTGAAGTCTGTATCACAAGGGTTGCTGTACACTGTGCGTATCCTGTGTACACCTCTCACAGCGGCTGTTTAATCTGCAGCACATAAAAGGCATGGAATCATTGCCAAGTTGGTATATAAAGAACAAAACAGTTTATGTGTCAACCTTTGTGGGACAAGCACAATTGAAATAATATGATTTTAGGTAAAACCAGATGCATGAATAGTGAAGTTTTTTATAGAAAGTCATTGTTTTCTCTATGAACATGCAATTTCTTTGAACAACACTAAATTCTATAGCTGGACTATTTCTTTAATGCCTGAGTCCAGGAGTTTTCATTTCTTATAATAACTGTGCTCCTGAAGGTACTATGAAAAAATAGATTTTTGTAAATCTTATTTTCCATGCATTAGGGAGGTTCTTTTCTAGACCTAGAAGGTCCTCTCACCTGCTTGGTTTTGCAAAATGTCAGTGTTAGACATAAAATTACTATGCTAAACAAAAGTGGAAAATACCTATGCCAAAATACATGGGGGATGATTCACTTCAAGAGTAATACTGACTTAGTGGATCTGGTTCTGTTGTGATATGGGTTTCATCTTCAACAAAAGAATTTCTCATTTGCTCTGGAAACAGAAAGAACAAACTTCTTTTGCTCCAATGGCTGTCTCTCTCACCCCAATCTAAAAACACCCCTGTTCAGACACCCACTTCCTCTTAACTTAAAGGTTTTTTTTTTTTTTTTTTTTTTTTTTACTGCCTTATCTTTCTGCTGAGATGTGTCTGGGCTGTATTTTTGTCACTTTCAAAGAACACCCGGAAGTGGTTGCAGAACAAAGTAGGATCTTGATGCTGTGAGGGTGTTTCTCCTGCAGTCACGGTCTGCGGTGACCACGGTGGTATCATTTATAAGAAAACCCTAAAGTGTGATCAAATTATAGCTCAGCTTAGCTCAACTCTCTCCCCTGTTACTCAATAGGACCACTGCTCTTCCATCTAGAGAGACTCACTAAGACCTTAGACACCCCCTACAGTTGAAGAAACTTGGCATTTGGTGGCATCAATTATAAGGAAAAATCTGGGACCACTTTTCTTCTCCTATTTTCACAAAAGCAAAATACAGCAGTCTCCCCTTATCAAGGAGAGATAAATTCTTAGGACCCCATTGGATGCCTGAAACCTCAGTGCTGGACCCTCTATATACAATATCTTTTCCTATATGTATGAGGTCTTTCCAGAAGGTATCCAGCCATGTAATATGAAAAATAGAGACAGTTACTGAAGAAGATACAAGATACAAGAAATACTGTACATAGGACAATGACGCCTCAGTCCCTTTCAAAGTAGGCGTCTTGGGACCTTACACAGTTCTCCCAATCATCACCAGCTCTCCCGTTGTATTTTCCCGAATCTCATTGATGATCTTAAACCTCTTCCTTTTCAAAGGTGATTTTAGTTTTGGGAAAAGTCAGAAGTCACAGGGAGCTAATCTGAGCTGTAGGGGGGCTGAGTCACCTGGGTGATTTGATGTTTTGCAAAAAAAACTGCATGAGACGTGATGCGTGAGCAAGTGCGTTGTCGTGATGAAGCTGCCAGTCACCAGTTGCCCATAGCTACGGCCTTCTGAATCATCCAAATAGTTTCTGAAGAGGAACGTTCAAGCTTAATGCAAAATTTGATGCAAATTCATTTCTACTCAGTCATTCTGAATGTGACAGTCACACAGTACACATGCTCACTCAACGGCATCTACTGCCCCCACTGACTAATACAGTGGAGTCATGATTGTCCCTGCAGGCACATTCCAGTCCACTCTCCTCGGCTGCCAGGTTATATCAATGTCTTGCAAAATGTTCTGATTATATTAACAATGGCTGGACTTTTTCCAGACAGACCTTGTCATACCTATGATAAAGTTTAATTTATAAATTAGGCATAGTAAGAGATTAACAACAATAACCAATAATGAAATAGAGCAATTATAACAGTCTACTGTAATAAAGTTATGTGAATATGCTCTCTCTTTCTCACTGTTAATCTGTCTGATAAGGAGGTGGCCACTTAGTGACTCATGATTGGAGGGTGTATGCAGCAAGGGTACACTGGACAAAGGAATGATTCATATCTAGGCAGAATGGAGCAGGACAGTGAAAAATTTCATCACGCTACTCAGAATGGCAGGCAATTTAAAACTTATGAATTGTTTATTTCTGGAAATTTCCATTTAATATTTTCAAACCATGGTTGACTGCAGGTAACTGAAATCTCGCAGAGCAAAACTGCGCTAGGGGGACTACTGTAGAGCTCCCGGGACGTTCCTATGTACTGTAGCCACTCCCTCCTGTGAGATACTCTGCTTTTTTTTTAAACCAAAGTACTACTTTTATTTGGCTCACTTCTCCATTTATCAGAATAACCACATTTGGAGAGGCACAAAGCATTTTGGTTTTAAATGGCTACCAAGTTATCACAAATCCCAATCTTTTTAGCCACGGATATTTCACTTACTCTGTTTAAAGTAAAAGCTTTCAAAACATCTGAGTTAGCTTGGTATATAGAGACCCTGAACATATGGGAACCACATATTTTTAAATGTTTGTATGTCCTGCTCTAATAATGTCTTCTTTAAGTGGAACCCAGCATAAAAGGGATTGAAATACACAAGCAAATGTTTCGGGGACAGTGAAATTAACCTGTACTGCACAGCAAAAGGTGTGGTGTGCACAGAGGTTCTTCAAGGAGTCACGGAGCCATCGGGCTTCCAGGGCTTGGTCTCTCTCCATGGCCCTTCCTCAGCCTCCCCCACCCCAGATTTCTTACAGTTATTTAAAAGTCTTGAATTCAGCTTGATCCGAGCTAGGGAAGGTTATCCTTCTCCTCCACATTTTCAAGTGAGAAATGAGGCTGACATATTTGTGGATTTTTTTTTTTTACTTTTTTAACAAGTGCCTTCCTAGGATATGATTTAGAGAATAATATTTCAAATTATTGACTGAGCAAAATTAGCCACTGTGGTGAGAGATACTCCATGTTAGGCATTTCTAGGAGCCTGGAGGTTGTCAGGAAGGCTCCTTCTGTCCGCAGACGTGTATGCGTGCTGGTAAAATCTCTTTCACGGATATTTATAGGACTTAAGGATGAAGAGAGAAACGCCTTTTTCTCTCCACTGTTTACACTGATTTGTCATTTCAAATGGAAGTAGTGCTGAAACATGCCAGAGAACTTGTCATACTTCCTTGAGAATCCGAAACACTTTTTTTGAAGCAGAATTTCCTCCACTTCTTTTTATGGTACCAGTTCTCTCCAGGGAACAAGAAGCAATGACTACGAGTATTTCGCAGGGTGTTGGAAGAGAAAGGAGTCTTCCCGATGTCACTGCATAATTTCTTCATTTTTAGAGATGAGAAAACTGAGGCCCATAGAAGTGAAGGAAGTCACCCTAGCTCTCACGGTGAGTTTGCATGTATGACTCAGGCCAAAGCTGTTTTCCTTTCTGGCACTCCATGATTACCCAAGAGTGACCCCAGGATGATATGTTCCAAACCCTGGAACAAAATGTATCAGCCCCACCCTTTCTCTTCTGCAGCTTGCTCACCTGTGCTTTGCTCAGTAATGGCCCTGATATAGCTAGTTTACCAGGTGGCCCATGGGCTCCTCAGAGAACATTAGTCATGGGCTCTTGTCTCAGGGGCCTTGATTCATTTCTAGCCATGATTGCATCAGTGTCTCTGTGTGAGAGATGTGGGCATGTCTCCAGTCACAGGTGGGAGACTTTGCCAGAGCTCCAACCCCAACCCCCCCACCCCCCCACCCCGCCCCGCATCACACCTTTGACCTATGGCTAAAGAATAGAGCAAAGAAGGAGACATCCACTGGGGACTTTTTACGGACTAGAGGCCCAGTCCTCTTAAAGATTATAAAGGCTGCTGTAGGAGACATTAAGAATTAAAATCATGATTATGTTGGGTGTTTGCTTTGCAATCCTTACTAGCATTTTGAGATAGTGAATGCAGCGTGGTTGGTATTTTAATTGGCCCTTGCAAAAGTGGTTGGGCAGGGTACTCAGGCTTGTTGGGAAAGTGCATGGAGATCTTGAGATAAAAGGTTTTATATGAGGGAAAGGTTATTGCTATTATTTTGAACTTTCAGAGTGGTTTCCTTTTTGCATATTTATAATATTAATATAATTTTAATAGAAGGCTTAATGTGCAAGTTGCTAAGCACTTTGCCCAATGGGAAAAAATTATACAACTCCTGCCATGATAAGGCAGTTTTCAACTACACTTAATAATCTTTTCCTTAAGAAGAAAGATCTAAAGAAATCTTAAAAGTATGAGTGAAAAATTTCAAGAATGAAATAGTTGAATTTTAAGATTTATGTTTTAGGTAAGGCTAAATATTATTCTCTCCATTTAATAAATAAAATAAGGTGAGATTTTAAAATTTCCTAATTGTGTGATATCTCTATCAGAGAAATTGAATACTGTGATAGATAAGACTGGAAACAGAAGTAGACATATTCTTAAAAACCATGTGAAAGAGGAAGGAGACATGGGAGACTTCAGGGAAATAAATCCAATATTGACTTAACCTAGTTTAGCACTAGGCTTTGCTACAGACTATGCATAACTTGAATGAAAAAGTTTGGGTACTACTCTTTCTTAAATAGTTGAAAGTGTGGCTTTGGTCCTGTAGATCACATTATATCAATTTTTAAGAAATGGGGATGAGGTCCCCTGTGTCTATGTATGGAAATCTTATGGCACAAGCTGTTGACTGCTAGGTAGGTCTGTTTCAAACCACCCTGTGAGCTGGCTCAGCTACACAGTTATGATCTCCGGCTTTTGCTGGGTTCTCCTTGCAGCCCATAGCCCTATGCCTTATTTCTCCAAGAGGGGGATTCGAAATCTTCACTGTTCTCACTCAGAACAACCTTCGATTGGACTTATGATATACCTCCTCATTCACAGAAAATGCATAACCTGCCTGGCAAGAACACTCTCAACTTCTTGTTCCTCTCACTTAGACACAGCGACACCCCTCCTTCCCTCCTAACACCCCTGTTGTTGATACCCAGCCTCTCTACATGCTCTGGGAAGCTGTTGCCCCCACCCCCATCTTTTCTGGGGGTTCACTTAACCACCCCTTTCTCTCCTAGTTGCTTTCAATAATTCTCTTTCTATTGGTTTCTTGTACTCAGCATATAACACACTCAACTTTTTTACTTAAAAAATAAATATACAAGTTAAGGATGAAATTCTTGCCAAGAGAATTAATGTACATGTTGAGCATATTAAACACTCAAAGGGCCGAGATAGCTTTCTGAAATGTGTGAAGGAAAATGATCAGAAAAATGAGGAAGCCAAAGAGAAAGGTTCCTGAGTTCAGCTGAAGCCCCAGCCTGCCCCACCCAGAGATGCTCCCTGTGTGGGAGCCAGTGGGAAGGATCCTGAGCTTCTGAAGCCCACTCCCTAGGAATTCAGGGCATGATGAGTGTGAAAAAACATAAAAGACCTTTATACTGTACTGTTAAAGAAAAAAAGAAGAAGAAGTCTCCTACTCTCAGGGTCTCGGGATGCTATTAACAATTTCTTAAAATTCCTCTCCTTTCCTTGCTTAGTGTTGCCCAGTTTTCTTTCAACTTCTTTGACTTTCTCTTAAATTTCTTTCCCACTCCCATCCAAGCAGCAGCCATGGGATGGTCAGACTTTGGCAATGCAAATATGAAATTGGATTGCCTGAGTTCAGTTTCTGCCTCTAGAACTATGTGGCCATAGACAAGTTTAATCTCTCTAAGCCTCTATATCCGTATTTGCCAAATTTAAATAATAATGCCTACCCCATAGTGTCTTGTGAGACTTAAATGTCTTGTAAGCATTTAGCATAATGCCTGGCATAGAGCAAGTGCTCAATAAATATTAGTTATTATAATAATAATTGTTATTGTTATTACTCTTCTGCACATCTCCATAAGGCCCACTGTCCTCTCTGGTAAATCAATTGAGTTTTTCCAGAACAACTGCAAAATAACTCCTACTACAAAAGTGAGTAATTTTGTTTTTAAAGACAGAAAAGAGAATGACATGTCATGTTTTTTTTTCTTGCAGGAAAATTGCTACAAGTCACACTTTTGCCACAAAGTTTAAAATGCAAAGATAATTAAGACATTATTTCTAGGGGGAAAAAAGAGGAACAGAACATTAACAAAATTCCCTCACCAAATCACAGGAAATCACATAATATCAATAATATATAAAATGAAAAAGAAATTATAATCCCACATCTGGACACTAGCAGAGATTTTTGCTTGGAACACCAATGGGATGAATATTGGGATATGTGTGGTATGTGCATGTAAAAGTGAGGGGCTTGATGACTTTAAGTTATATTTTTCTGGAACTCCATGCTACTGGGAGAGACAATTCTGTTGGTTAACAATGATTTTGCGAGTCATCCTATGAGACATGGGGTTAGGATGTACAGTTGATTCTTGAACAACATAGGTTTGAACTACATGGGTCCACTGATATGTGCATTTTTTCAATAAATATCCAGTCCGACCTTTGTTCCCCTGGGTTTCACATTCACAGACTCAACCAACAGTGAGTCAAAACCAGTACTATAGCTCTAGCCCAGTGGTTCCATTGATTGAGCATAGTCCCAAACATCAAATGGTTGTGGGTTCAATTCCAGGTTAGAGCACGTACCTCAGTTGTGGGTTCTTCCTCGGTTAGGGAACATACAGGAGGCAACCAATCGATGTTTCTCACATCGATGTCTCTTTCTCTCTCCAAAAATCAGTGAACATATCATTGGGTGAGGATTAAAAAAATAACTATTTTCAATCTGCAGTTGGGAATCTGCCAATGCTGAGGGCTGAATTAACTTACCCATAGATTTTCCACTGTATGGGGTTGGTGGACATAACCCCCACTTGGTTCAAGGGTCTATATATGGACAGAGCACTGGCTACAGGCTCAGCAAGGAGCTAGACACACCTTCCGCCTGGAGCACTCTGTCCCAGGCTGTGTCATGACTGAATCTGTGCCCCTTGGGTGCCGGCTCCTTAATCCCCCAGGGTTGGGGCTCCCCTCAGTCTTTCTCCAGCTCAGTGTCCTGTGCCAGTTGTTCTCTCAGCTCTCAGGCCTGAAATTGTTTTGTTTACTTTTGCTTCCTTATTTAACATGACCCCTCTTTCTCCACAATATAAATTCCATGGGAAAATGTTTATCCTTAGAAACCTGTAGTAATATCTAACCCTTGAAAATATATAGTCACCATTTGCTGAATAAAAGAGGTTCAGTTGGGTGCCAAGCCACACACAACTTTATTCCCAGAGAATAGCTGTGACCAACAGTCTGCTCTCTTGCTTGTTGACAGATCATTCTAGACAGCATGGGTCCAAAGGTTTTGGAGAGCGTTCTTGTTCAGATATGCCATCAGTGTTTTATCAGATGCTGGATTGATAAGCACACCCCTCTCAGAAATGGAAAGATTAAATGTTTCAGCTAAGGAGTTAATGGCAAAAGAATTATTAATCCTCATTTTGGATGCATTTACCTCTTAAAGGTATTTGCTATTATTCTCTTGGACTCTTTTCATATGGTTTTGAAATATGTGCAAAAGTATGCACTGTATTTTGACATGTATAATGTGCAACCACAGTTTTGTACGCATTATTATACACCCATGGTATGTAATCATTATACCCATGTATAATGTGCATCCTTATTTTTCCCTAAAAAATGTGGGCAAAAAGGTGTGTATTATATGTGGCACAATATGGTACATAAACCACTTACTGGTTAAAGGTTATACTTAGCTCTTTAGCTAGTTGGCTCCTTACCTTTTGATCTGTGTGGGGTTTAAAGGCTGTATCACAGTTCAGAGAATTTGTGTTTATTGCCCCACATTCAGCCAAGGACTAGTCGCTTAGAGGTTCTTTCTCAGAGTGCTCCCAGGAGGGCTCAGCCTTGGGCATGCCCATAAACTTCCACGTACTTAGGGGTGAGTATTTACAAACCTGGCATCCTGGGAGGCACCCCTCATTCCGAATACCTTATTGTTCACTGGTTGGTCAGAGGTTGTGTTTAAGGCCCCTGTGCCAGTGAGCCTTCCACTGTGATCCCAGGAGGGAAGAGTCCTGGTTGTTCTTTCCCTGCTTCTCTGCATGAAACTCCTGCTGCTCTGCTCTTTTGCTCATACCTGGAGCTCCCGTACTCCACTTAATCACTCTCTTCCAAGTTCTCCACTGTTTTCAACAACACAGTGGAGTTTTCCACTTTCTGTTCCAAGCAGTCAGCCCCCCAGGCAGAGCTGCAGAATTCCTCATCCTTAGGGTCTGTCCCAGCCCCTGGGCAGGACCCCTGTGTCACTGCTCAGGAGCGAGGAGTTTTGCTCCAGTTTTATGAGTAGACACTGGTTGGGGGGTCAGTGCCGGCCCCTGATGTTCCCAGGTTCCTCTTTCCAACAAGGAACCTCTCCTATGTCGGGGATGAGGCAAGAGTGAGGAGGGCCCCAGTACTCTCGGTGGGCTACAACTGCTGTGGGACTAGGCACAGGAGCCCCATACTCTAGATTGTTCCTGCCAGGAAGAAAGCTTCTGCAACACTAGGCTGGGGAAGAGGAGAACGAGAAGTGCTACTGGAAATGGGTCCTCCTGGGTGAAACTATAGCCTAGACTGTGTGCTTCTGGGAGAGGAAGGCCCTATCTTCTCAGCAGCTTGTGCTCAGGATACAGTGTCTATGATGTGGAACAGGGAGTGGGGAATTAAAGGAGCAGGTCAGGGCTGACATTCAGGTACTTGCTCTTCTTACGAAATTTAGCAGATTACGTTGAATGAGTCTTTCCTTTTGCTCTTGGCCCTCAGGACAATTTCCAGGGACTATACATGATATTATATTTATTTTCATAATTTTCATTAGTTAAGTTGCTTTGTTGGGGACAGTCCACTGGAGTCCCACTCATTTTATTTTAATATCCTTTTGCATCAATAATACTTTCCCTATCCAGAAGACTGACTATACTAGAGTCAGTCTTCTATGACGTTAATGTTGCTGATGCTACGGGTTGCTTGTGGGGACGTGGGGTTTGAGAATCAGTGAGTACGTAAGAATTTTCGGCACACTGAGAAGAGCACTGGTGTGGCACTCCGTGGGGAAGGGGCGCTGGAAACAGATTTTATATTCATTTGCTGTCCCTGATTGCAATTCAGGTTGATGATCATCACCCTGGTCTTCTTACAACATTCATTCCAGCCTTCTGGGGATCCTGATATAGCCATCTGATGTTTCCTCGGGCATCTGAACTAATATCAACATCCAGTAGCATCTGTTCACTGTGAAGAGAGAGAATGCACTTTAATTGCAGCAGGAGGAATTTGGGCTAAATGTGAGGAGATAGTCCCTGATCAAAAGCGTCAGCCTGAGAGGTCTTTTTTAAGTGTAAATCACATCATGGCACTCTCCTGCTTCAAGCCCTCCAACAGCTGCCCAGTGCAATTAGAATGAAGTCCAATCTCCTAACCAGGGCCTACATTTTGTTTTGCTCTCTGTCATTCGCCATGCTCCCGTGCTCCCGTCACTTGGGCTTTCTTTTCTGCTGCTCAAACCTACCAGACTCGCTCCTGCCCTAGACCCTTGCAGTAGTAGCTTGTTCCTCTGTCTGGTGTGTTCTTGCTCTGATCAGTGGTGCCCACTCCAAGGTCACCTCCTTGGAGAGGCCTTTCTGGACCATGATATCTAAAGTAAGTCTTCCCTCACTCCCAGTCTTCATTGTTCTCTATTCACCGTTAACCTTGCCTTCACTCTCTCCCTAGACTGTAACTTCTGGGAGGCAGCAATCTTGATTTTCTTAGGTTCTCTACTAGCTTCACAGTGCCTGGAACAGGGCTTGCCATCCAATGGGAATTTAATGAATCCAAAGACTAAAAGAAAGACTGAAAACATGGCATAGAATGACTGTTCAGAGTTTTCTTTTTAGGTTTTAAAGAAAAGAATAAAATACTGTCTCGGTGAGGGGTCTCAGAAGCGGAGTGTGGGTGAGATTATGTGTTGAGGTTTTGCAATGCGGGGATTCATTTTGCTGGAGAGCGCTTTACAGGAAAAATGCAGACTAAAGTGTTCTCCAGGGGAGTAAATCCTACAAACAAGAACAATTCAAAATCTATTCCGTTGTTCAGGTCCTGGTTGTAATTCCCCTCTGACCCCTGCCTGAATAATTCCGTGTACACTTGTGCCCTATTTTGGTTCTAACACACAGGGACAGGCACAGTAAGAGTGATAGTGCCCCCTTCGACCTCATATGCTGGTGACTGCAATATTAACTTTGAAGGTTGTGACCCCAGAAGACGCAGAAACCCGAAATAATGCTGGCTTTGCCAATTTAAACAAATCCCGGTGCCTCTCTATTTCATCAATCAAGCGAATGCCCCTTCCACCACACTGATTAAACTATGCATTTGGTTCCAAGATGCATTTTCTTTATCAATTATTGTGCCAAGATATTCTTTCATCTTGGATTTAGAAACTAATCTTCTTATGAGAAACACAGGAAGATGACCCCAGCTTTAACAGGTCTAGGACTTTGAAATCTGCATTGAAACCTGATATTCGATCGGGGAGGTGAGGGGGAGTTGTATAGGCTCTGTCTAATAAATAATGAACCAGATACATTCCATACATAAAATATTGTGTACCTGATCTGTTTGCTCATCAAACTGTTAGGAAAGATTACATGGAAAGAATAATTATCACATATTTCCTTTGAAGTGGTCACCGAGCATACAGGGGAATTGCTGAGCACACTGAACAGGGCGTAGAAGCCAGATTTTAAGATGTGACCTTCCTCTTCCCACCAATCCCCAGTTCCTGACGTAGGAAAATCCTTTTTATCATGATAATTTCAAATATACAAAATAGTTGGAAGATAGCACAATTGTTTAACCATATACCAACTTAGATTCAACAATTGTTAATATTTTACTAATTGTTTGCATTTAAAACTTTATATTTAAATACGTTAGTATGCATCTCCTAAAAAATTCTAACATTCTTCAGTAGAATCACATTTAGAACCAGAATTAACAATAATTCTCTAATATCATTTAATAGTTAAATTCAAATTTCCCCAGTGGTCCCCAAAATATCTTTTATATCTGTTATTTCTCAAGCCGGGATTCATTCATTCAAGGTCATGCATTGCATTTGGTGTTGTTAGTCTCTTTCCATCTGGAACAGATTCTCCTTCCTCGTTTTTCCCCCACAAGATCCGTTATCTTGTAGGACATTCCCACATTCTGGATTTTTCTTATTGTTTTATTATGGTGTTAATTGAACTTTTTCTTCTGTCCCCTGCATTCCTTGTAAACTGGAAGTTAGGGGAAAGGCTTGGTTCAATTTAGGTTAAATATTTTTGTCAAGAGTTCTTCAACAGTGATGCTATCTGAGTACTCCATACTGCGTCATGTCAGAGGGTATGTAATATCAGAACGTTCTATTAGTAATGATGCTAATTTTTAAACTTCTTTAATGTAGTGTTTTCTTAAGAAAACAGTTTGTGTTTTGGACAGAAAAGAACCATTTTGTACTAAAACTAAGGTGATTTGCAGGGTAGTTACAGGCGACAATTTTCAGGAACGGTATAAAATGATGACTCATTATCCATTATCCTGTCACTGATGGAGGAGACACAGCTGGGTGCCAGAGGGACTTGAGAAATAGTCGAGGTCAGACCACTTCTCCCAGGGAGGACGAGCACATTCCCACGCGGCCCAGTTTTGGCAGGAACGTTCGGGAAGCAGATTTCAGGGCCTGGGTGACAACACCAGGTAAAGGGCTTCGGATGTTGGCGGCAGAGTTTGGCCACTGCCCCCACCACTCTCCCCCTAAGTTCCAGGAAAACCTCCAGGCTACGAGGCAAATAATTAAACAGCTCAAGTGGAAGCTCTGGTCCTGCTGCTTGTGCTGCTGTTATATCAACTGCAATGACTTTACATGTATCTATTTGATTTAAAAAATTGGTCCCTGCTTTAAAAAGCCTCAGAGCACAAGAACAGTAAAATTGCCCAATAAAATACTTAAATCAATTGACACCACATTTAAAAACACAGCATATCACAAAGTGACATAAATGCTATGCTCAGTATGAGATTCCCTTTGGCTACAGAGGTTTTTAAAAGGCAGGTTTCACACTGGATTTTAAACATGTGTAAACCTGGGCTGGTTGAACCAGTGAAGGCAGGTGGCAAGATAGAACGGCCTGTCCTTTCCCCAAGTCCGATGTGCAAGATGGGGAGCTCACAGCCTGCTCAACATGGCCATCCAAACTAACCTTATTCTGCTGGGCACTGGGCTACAAGATTTAGATTCTATGCATCATTTAATTGTCACAACAATCCAATGAGGTAGCAATGGCTATTATTCCCTTACAGGTGAGAAAACCAAGGCACAAGGCCATTAAGCAAAATTTTCCAATGTCACTCTAGCTGTTTCATGATAAAGCTGATTTATATGAAATGTTGACTGATAGTTTATAATAAACCCAGACATTTTGGTTCTAGAACCTAAGCTTTTAATTTGTGAATTTTTACTCTAAACTGACTACATCCATTCAGTCAGTCACTTGTTTAATGAAGTGTGTGGGGGTGGCTGTGACTATAGGTGTGCGTATCCTACTATGTGCTTGTCATTTCATTTCACTTGGCTCTGGAATGCAATCAAACTAAAAAATGCGTGGGCCATTCGGGGCTGACCCCCAATGGTACAGGTCTTGGATTTGTAGATAAAACCTGATTAGAGGGCCACAGGGCAACAAGTAATGGCTGATAGAGGCCTTTCGGTCTAGGAACCCTTCCATTCTGACCATTACATAGACTCTCTGCTACTGAAGTTTACCAGCATTTTATCATTTGATCAAAGTTCAGCATTTGATCATGCCAAGATTGATCACTGTGTAGATAATATGCCAGCAGAAGAATGGGTTCGAGGAAGATGGTGCCGTAAAAAAGGAGCGATACAGGGAAAATCAAGAGTCAAGGGGCTTACTTGAAAAGTATCTCCCATGTGGATTGCCAAAGTTTGCTGTATTTTGTCTCAGTAATATAAACAAAACCCAGAAGGAAAAAAACCCACTTTAACACTATACATTTATATTTCTATTTTGGATAGAAGGGTTTTTATGAAAAGATGAAGTGGCTTATTTCAGAGAGGTGCTGTTTGAACAATAACAGCGGGAATAGGGAAGGTATCTTTGCATTTGCACAGTCCACTTGCAAACGTATCAAATGTAGGCAAGAGCAGAGGTTACGAGATGAAAGCGCACTTGAATTATTTTTTAAAAGACCAATTAACCAACATCACTTTTCATTGTTTGGGCTTTCACAGTTGCCACATCACTTTCAGATACTTCATTTAGAATGTATCCTCTCATCCTCATTGGATTCTTTCATCCTTACCTCCCCCCTGGCCTGGCTATTCTCAGCTGCTTGTTCTGAAGCAGCTGCCCCTCCTGAAGCTGGGGAGCTGCCGTTGCACCACTCGTGGCCAGCCTGCCACAGCCTGGATGAAGTGTCATCGTAAAGCACATAGGAGTAGACTCCTTAGGTGCCTTCAAGTGGATGGAGGGAAGTCAGGACGAGACCAGCAGGAAGTCGGGGACAATACATTCTCCAATGAGTAAATATTGGCCAATGTTCTATCCTTCCTCGATGGATTGCTTCAAGGTATAGCTTCTTCATACAAGATGTCCCATGTGGTCCTGTGGATGTTCTTGCCAAATGACTGGCTGTGCTCTTGGTGGCTTCACACGTGGTCCACGTGGTAACTCATCACTTTTAAATGTCTTCCCATTCTTCTTGTCTCTTTTCCTTCTGCCTTCACTCCCAGCGCCCTGGGATTGCACCTTCCAAATAAGGCACCAGCACTTAATCCTTGCCTCAGGCACTGTATTTCAGGGAACAGGTCTCATACGTATATTTTATTTCAGAGTCTAATCAATACTTTGAAGCAGGTAGGAATGCTTTTGTGAGTCATATGTTAAAGAGGAGAAAACTGAAGTTCAGAGAGGTTAAGTGATTAGCCTAAGATTACAGTCATTTATTTATTCATTAATTATTTCATTTAGTATCCATTTCTCCAGCACCTGCTGATGATAACGGACAAAGCTTCGGTCTTCATGGAGCTAATATTGTAGTTTTGGGAGACAGATGGCACATAAGTACCAGAGATGTCTGCTAAATGAATGAATTAATATACAAATGAAAATTCTGATTTTTCCCATGATGACTACTTGGTGGGGGTGGTCTGCCATCGCTTTACTATTGTCCCGTATTTATGCCAATCCACCCACTGAGTAACTCAGCATTTGTTGACCATTTGCCATTCGTTAGTCATTTGTTAAATGATTAGCTGACTCCAGGCACGTTTAGGACATTGTAGGCAGAGGAAACAACAGGTACAGAGACAAAGTATAAACAAGCCTGAGTGACTTGCTGAGTGACCTCAGGAGCAGAAGGAAGGCTGGTGTGGTTGGAGGATAGAGAGGGAGAAGGAGAGAGGTGTGAGGTGGGGTCAGAAAAATGCACAAAGGCCAGACCATACAGGGGCCTGAATGTCATGGTAAGGGGTTATGATCATATTATGAGGCCAATAGGGAGCCACGGGAGAACTTGAAGTGATATGATGAACACAATCACTATGTGGTAATTCTAAGTCTTGAACTCAGGTCTTCTGATCCCTGGACCTAAGTACTTCTGTGTCAAGCAGGTGTCAGAGCTGGAACTAGAAGCTAAGTTCTGAGGTTCCCACTCCTGTGATGGAGTGAAGCTGGTGTTACAATGTAATGGTGGCTCAAAGCATGAGGCCCTCAGATGATGCAGCAATGTGTCTGGCCTCACCCCCTTCCCCTAAAATAGATCATAAGACAGAGTCATGGAGTCATGTCTTCTCAAGCAGGCCTTTGTCGTTTCATGTGTAGATGAGAAATGATATAACGCCTCATCCGGAGAGAGGAGTGAAGGGACGGAGACTCATGGGTCTTGAGGACCAGGGAATATGTGACCTTGGGCTGTTGAGAATCACTGGTGGTTCAAGTCAGCCTGAGTCCTCCTACTGTAGATGGGTGGTATCTGTCCTGTTTGCTTAACAAGTGAAAGTGATGATACTGCCTTGTCTGGGGTAAGAGACCAGAGTGGTTATGCACAGGGACAAGGGAGAGGTCAGCAGGGGTTTCGCACCATTTTGAACATCATCCAGAAAAGTGACAGGATAATCTGGGTAAAAGCAACCTGATTAGTAGAGTTGTTTTGTTTGTTTTCACATGGAAAGGATGGACTTTCCCATACAGGATGCCTTTGCAAAGTGTTCTGTGATCCCCTGTAAATGGACATAAGTCCAAACGTAGGGGTCACGGTTCTGAAGAGGGTTCGGGACTTACCTACAAGCTTGAAGCTTTGCTCCCCCTTTCCCTTCCAACTTTCATTTTCTTAAAAGACAACTGCAGTCTGGGGACAACAAAGCTCCCCTTCCCATGGGCCACCTCCCTCCAGGAAGTCCGTGCTGGACCCGGCAGTCCCTGAGCCTTCCTGCAACAGCACGTGCACCCTGTGCTTTCACACCACGAGTGCATGCGTAACCCCCTGCCTGTGCTTTCTCCTGGCTCTGCACATCCCAGTCCAGCAGGCTGCCTGCAGGAAAGCAGACACCGGCCCTCTCCAGCTGACCGCTAAGTGACATTTTGGTGTTATTGTGTATTTATCTCTGCCTTTCCTTCTCCCGGAAAGAGTAGGGAGAAGAAACATTAAAGAATAAAGATGAGGGGACTGACTGGGTAATCATGTAGGTGGAGGAGGGGGAGGATGGGAGAGAGGAAATTTAAAGGATGGTGAGCTTGATGGAGCTGAGAAAGTGGAGACTCAGGGTAAACGATGGTGTTTGTGCATCACAAAATCACACCTTCTTTGAGTCCACTGTTTCAGCAGCCTGCCCCCCCCCCACCCCCACCAAGCCCAGCGCCTCTTAGCAATTCCCCAGCTGTCTGCTCCCTACCTGCCTGGCTCTGGCTGCTCAGCTCAGAGCTGCTCCCCTGGGCCTCTGGCTGGCTTGTCAGTGGGCTGCGTCAGCATCACGCCACACTGTCTCCCGTTGGCCCGGTGATCAACGCCTGACAGGCCGGCCCTCTCTCCCCTCTCAGCTGGGGCCAATGGGAGTCAGGGGAAGGTTTTGGTTACAAATGAAAATAAAATAAATAAGTCATACTCCTGCACTCAGGAGTCTAGGAGAAACATCTTCATGGCCTCGTAAATCTTTCCTTTTAAATGTGTCCTTCTCCTTCTAGGTGCCCCTCCCAATCCCCCGCTTACACTTGGCTGCCCCTCACAGTGCAGAGAATACCAAATGAGAGGCTTGGACTTAGACTGGATGTTGGTAACTGCTCCCCCACCCCAGCCCTCAGAGGCATTTGAGCTGTGTGTGTGTGTCCCCAGAGAGCAACCAGCAAGATAGAATTCATGACAGTGACAGCTTGTTTCCACCCCTGCTCTTCTGACCTTTGTGACAAGTCACCCAGCTCCCTCCCAGGTACCCCTAAACCTGGCTAACTGCCCCCAAAGCTCTTGGTTTCTTTATTTCTTTCTATTACCAGAGGTTGTGAAGATTAAATGCAACAACCTATTTTAAGTTACCTAGATGTTTTTCTTAAATATATATTAGACATTGTATGAAAGCTTTACTTCAATTCTTTTTCTTGAGACTTTGTTTTCTGTTTAAAGACACATGCCTTAAGGCAAGGGATGCTATTAACCTCATATAGCCCGATGTGAATCATAGTGCCTGAAAGTTGGGTCTCAGAGGGTCGGGGAGAGCTGGGGTTTCTGAAGGCACCAGCAAGGAGGGGATGGCAGGGGGGCCGAGGGGCCAAGAGCCCTCAGCTGGTTTGTCCAGGGCTGCCCAGGTCCTTTCATAAGAAGAAGTCACCCTGTTTATCAGGTGTGCTGGGGTTAGGCAAATATGAGCAAAGTGGCCAAAGGCTTAGAAGGGGAAGAGAGAGGGTTTGGAAAATCAATACTTGGTGCAGGGGAACCTCCAAAGATCAGCTTTGTCTCAAAGAGTCTTTTCACTTGCGCCTGTGGTGGAAACTCCTCCTTGGCCACTGCTGTACCACACTCTTTCCCGCCCTCACTTCAGTGCTTAACGCGTGAAGACCATGGAAGTGGGTCATCCATTAGCTCTGACCAGGGTAGGTCATCTTGCCAGAGCCCTAGGCTGTTGAAGGATGGAGGAGGGACTTGCACTTGATCTTATTGGGTGAAGCAGGAGGAAGAGACTATGAAAGGGTTAGGCTTAAGGAGAAGTTGCTCAGTTTCTGCCACACGGGAGCACCGGAGGCACCCCGTGGCAGTGGGGCTGCCCTGTGAGGGACCCCGACAGGGAGCCATGTGGTTCGGAAGGGTGCACAGGCAAGGTGTCTGGTGTCATTCAATTCTTTTTTTTCCTCAGGAATATTTCACTGTGTTCAGAGACATGTACATCCATGTCTTTGAACTTTTTCTGCCTGGTTCTCTTGCATGGCTGCCATGCTGAGACTATGCGGGAGTTTTTATAGACTGTAGCTTTGGTGGGTGGGATAGCTCCCAGATTGGGCGGGGGGATCAAGGTGAAAAAAAGGCTTTGTCACAGAGACTCTGGGTGCCATGTAGAAGTAGATTTGCACAAAACTAGTGAAGTTTAAGCTTTGGGGTCCCTTGGTATCATGGGCTTTGTCCATGGCTCTGAGGTTGGGTAAGGAAGGTTCACACTGGGGGTACCATCTGCCCTTGGAAAGAGACCTAGGTAGGCCCTGTTTAAACAAGAAATTCTAGGGTCCCCTGTGCCTGGAGCAAAACTAAGGTGCGGGAGGCATGGGCTTGGAGTAAGCAGTCACTTAGGCTGCAGAGGCTCCTTGCCCTGTGTGGAGGGTCAGAAAGAGCCCTGTGAATAAAGATTCCTTTTTCCTGGGTTCAGGCGATTCTGATAGCATCCCAGTAAAGTGTCTAAAATAGAGAGGACATGTGTATTCAGGGCGTAAAAATATTTCAAATGTGCAGAGCCAGAAGCTACTCCAGAGAATTCTTCCAAATCCTGATATCTCACGTTTGAAAGGAACTTGATAAAGGTTTCCCCAGACTTGACAACCATCCAGTAATTTACATGACAATACCAATAATGAGTTCAGGAACTGAAAAAGCTTCTCTAAACTATCAAGAATAAAAAGCAAAATCTGACCAACTATGCTAGAGGAAAGACTGAATTTTCTTTCTATTTTTTCCATAGGAGAGATATGAAAAAACTGTTGTCGTGCAAAGAAGCCATCAAAGGGCAAAAATGTAGAGGAAAAAGTTTTATAGCACTAGGTAAGGAAGTTAATTAATACTTTTTGTATTTTTAGTATATGTGGTATTTATCCACTAATTTTTAAAAATTAGATAAGTTCTGTTTCCCCATTCTAAATAATTTTTGTACCTAATTTTAAATTGGAAGTTTAGCATTGTTTTTCTCAGAGGGTCTTCCAAATTTTACAAACCTCATGTCCCACAAAATCTGCTCCAGCTCCTGACGTATTAATTTTTTTCTGGGTGATGGTGTTCAGTGTTCTGCAGCATGGTAGCTGGGAATGGAGAGGAAATTACTGTAACCACTTTCTGTTTTAAGTGGATTGGGCTATACAAGCTGAGCCCAAGTTTAATTATGTTTATGAGGCTTGGGATGTTTACCAAACTCACAAAATCATATGACCTTGAATGAACCACCGAACACTTAGATTTTGGATTCTTTGTGTGTAACGTGAGAAGGTCGGATGAAATGTTTTCTGGTTTGCTCCCCAGCACTCACGTCGTGTGCTTTCCCCACTGATACTGAACTCAGCATTACCAAGCGGAGGTGCGGGAACAGCCCAGTATTAGCTGAGGACTGTCGGCATGAATTACCATCTGCCTTGCTAACTAGAGTCCCAGATGATGCCTTCCCTAATCTGCCTCCAATCCCAAACTTCTTCCACATTCCACCTCAGTAAAGATGCAGCTAACAATGAACACAGTATGTGTACTTCTGAAAAGTCACTTTTTCTGATTCAGAGCGCATAATGGATATACAGAAGGGCTTTAAGAAAGAAAATCTGCTATGAAGTTCTTATTGGCACATGTGACTTTATGAAAGGATTCTTTAAGTGGATTCCATCTATGCAAAGATATTCACACCTCATAAATTATTTCTTAAAATTCATATATTCAGATTTATGTTATGGGAAGCCAAGTTAGCAATAGGCCAAAGTGACAAATAGGAGAGCCAGTTTTGACCTTAGAATGGGGACAATGGAATAAGATGGAGAGACTTGACATTGAGTCTGAAAGTTGAGTAGATGGGTAGAAAGAGCCCCATTGTCCTCACATTCGGGTCATAACCAAACTGAACGACAGCTCTCAGAATGTCTCTGGTGCCACCCTTACTCCTACTTTGGCTACAGCACTTTCTGGCATCAGAAATACAGCCAAGACAACCCCACACATTCCTATAAGTGGGCCTGTTTCTACGTCTTGTACGTAAGTGTTCATATATGGCCCTAACTGGAAGAACCATGAGTTGATGTGGCTAAGGGTCTTCTGGCCAGAGGAGTTGTGATCTCCCAACTCTAAAAAACAAATCAACTGCTCTGACTCCTTGTAATTGTCCGGGAAACACTCGCCCCCTTCTTTCACTGTCCCTGGGAAATTGTTTCTAGGCACTCCTCCCTACTTAAACTGCATAATAGCTAGGCGCATGTTATTCTGAGGCAGCAATAGCCCAGAGGACACATTTATCAATTCATTCTGCTGTGTCACTGTCTCATTGGATCAATGTTTGGCACAGGAAGTGCTAACTCAGAGTTACGCTGCTTCCTCCTTCTTCTTACAGGAGAATAGTGTCCCTTTACAGTGTGGTGAAACATTTACCGTTTCTCTTTTTCCTCCCATTCTCGTCTTCCTTCATCAGCCAAGGCTGACCCTGCTTGTAAGGATGGATTTAAGGATGAAGGACTTAGGTTTTATTTTTTTTCTTTCTCCCTAATATAGCCATCTTTCACCCCGTGCAAAGTTTCATTTTAAAATGAGGACATAATCTGTTTATTTGAGCTCTCATCTCTTTTCCTAGGCACTGTCCTGTGAAGTTTAAGCATGTAGATCTGGGGGAAGACTTCCTGAGTTCCAGTAGTTTCTACCTGCGTGTCCTTGGGCAAGTCACTTAGTCTCTTTAGGATGTAATTTCACAATCTAGAACATGGGGATTAATATGTACCTTCCTGAAGAGTTGTGTGATTAGATGACACAACACAGGGTCAAGTTCTTAGCGTGGCTCTGACCGGTGCACAGGTCTTGCTCAGTGAGCACTGGCCAGAATTTCTGCTGCCCGAGTCTCCTTCATATTTGGTACAATCTTTATTTTTTAAAATTTTTTGACCTGAGCTTCTGCAGAAGGGGCAAGAACTTGGCTTAGATCTATATTATTAGCCCTCTGCATTATGTCATGTTTTTTCTTTGCCTTCCTTTCTTTTTAAAGCTCTCTCTTCTGGACCACTGCCTCCTTCCCCCCTCCCCTCACACACACACATAACTTGATTGTGAGTTTCTCAGCATTTGGTGGAGAGTACACTTATGTCTTATCTCCAGCTCCTGACTTAGGATATAATCTATAATAGATGTCCAAAAATGTCTTTTAAGTGATTTTCTTTCTATATTCTGATCAGATTCTTGTCTTGCTATTTTTATTAGGGTCCTACATCCTGAACATTTACCTGATGTGGTAGTGGGGTCTATGTTTGTAAAATATTCCTCTAAGACTGTGTCCTGCAATATTTCCCAAAGTATGTGTGACCTGCAGGGCACTGGCCCAGTGGGCAGCGCTGGGAGAAGACCTGTCCTTGGCCATCTGTACCCCCTCTTGTGCTTTGCCAGGAGTGGACACCTGGAAGGAATTGTCTGGGGAGAGAATGACAATTTGAGACCTGGAGGGGGAAGCTGAGGGGCCTGTGCTTTCTTTGCACTTTGAGTCTTTCCTGCACAGACAGCTTCTAGGGAATCTGCTTGCTACCCAGCATCCCCGCCTGGTCCCCTCTACCTATCAGGCAGTCCCCCACCCCTCTTCTCAAGTCTCTCTCCTCTAACCTCCTACATGTTTGTCCACAGGGCCACCAGGACTAGGTCACAACCTCTGCCACACTTTTTCTTACTTCTCTCTCTTTTTAATCATCTCCAAATGTGTGAAGCATTCCTCCTGTCCTATCCAGCAGCATTCTTCCCCTAGAAAACATCATTTTCAGTGACCTCTCCACAGAGGAAGGCATTTTAAATCCTGTCATCTCAAACCAACTCCTAGAATTAAGAGAAGCTAGAAATAATGATTTAGGGCGGTGTTTCTTTTTAAATTTAAATAAATATTTAATGTAGAAATATTTTTAGATGTACAGAAAAGTTGCAGAGATAATAGAGATTTCCTATATACCCTCCCCATCCAGTTCCACCTCTTCACAGCTTCTGTTATTAGATGGTTCCAAATAAGGAACCATCATTGGTATATTAAATCACAATTAATTCAATCACATGCTTTCTGTAGACGTCCTCAGTCTCTCCTCTTATGCGTCATTCCTCTTCCAGGGACCCACCCAGGACACCGTGTTACTTTCAGTCATCACACCTCCTTAGCCTCTTCTTGTTACGACAGTTTCTTAGAGTTTTCTTATATGTGATGACCATGACAGTCTTGAGGAGTACAGGTCAGATATTTGGTAGATTATTACTCAGTGTTTTTTTTCTAAAATAGTAAGTTCATTATGATATATTATACTTTGCTTACTGTAGAATTCACCCACTGAAATGTACATCGTTTAGTATCTTCACAGATGTGAGCAACCATCACCACAGTCAGTTTTAGAATATTTTCGTCACCTCAAGCAGAAACCCTATGTCTTTCAGCTGTCACCCCACCCCCAGCCCCATGTCTCCATTTCCCTAGTCCTATACAACCACTAATCTGTTTTTTCTTACAGATGTTCTGTTTTGGATATTTTATATAAAAGGAATCATGTAAGATATAGTCTTCTGTGATTAGCTTCTTCACTTAGCATAATATTTTCAAGGTTCATCCATGTTATAGAATGTATGAATACTTTATTCTATTTTATGGCCAAATAATATTCCATCATGTGGCTGTAGCTCATTTTATTTATCTACACATCAGTTGATGGATATTTGAGTCATTTCTACCTTTTGTCTATCATGAATAATGGTACTGTAAACATTTGTGTTCAAGTTTTTTTCCTGTGGGCTTATGTTCTATTTCTCTTAGGCACATACTTAAGAGTAGAATTGTTGGGTCATGTGGTTACTTTGTGCTGAACACTTTGAAGAAGTGCCAACTTGTTTTCCAAAGTGGCTACATAATTTAAATTTCTCACTAGCAGTGTATGAGGATTCCATGTACCCTTGTCCTCACTAACACTTGTTATTATCTAACTTTTTGATTCCAGCCATCATAGTGGGTGTGAAGTAGAATTTCATTATAATTTTGATTTGCATTTCTTTGATGACTAATGTTGAGTATCTTTTTATGTGCTCATTGACCATTTGTATATCTTCTTTGGAGAAATATCTATTCAAATCCTTTGCCTTTGACTTTAAAATTGGGTTAGTTATCCTTTTATTAAGGAGTTATAGGAGTGCTCTATATATTCTACACAAAAATTCCTTATTAGATATATAATGTGCAAATTGTTTTTTCACTTTCCTAATAGTGTTCTTTGAAGGATTGCTGCTTAAATTTTGATGAAGTCCAATTTACATATTTTTCATTTTGTTGCTTAGGGTTTTGGAGTCACATTTTAGAATCTCTTGCCAAATCTGAAATTATGCAGATTTACTCTTATATTTTCTTCTAAAATTTTATACTTTGGGTTTTTACATTTATACCTTTGATCCATTTATATCCTTGTATCAATATGGTGTAAGGTAAAGTGCTGTTTCATCCTTTTGCATGTGACTATGCAGTTGTTCCAGAACCATTTGTTGCAAAGACTGTCCTTTCCCTCATTGAATGGTCTTGACACCCTTGTCACAAGTTAGTTGACCAGAGACATTGATTTATTTCTGGACTCTTAATTCTATTCCGTTGGTCTTATATCTATCCATATGCCAGTACCACACCCTTTTGATTACTGTTGCTTTGTAGTAAGTTTTGAAATTGGAGCGTATGAGTCCTCAAACCTCACTATTTTTTGAGATTGATTTGGTTATTCTGGTTCCTCCCAATTCCATATGTATCTAAAGTTCAGCTGTCAATTACTACAAGGAATCCCATCTGGGATTCTGATAGAGTGAAAAATTACATTTAAACTGTAGATAAATTTTGGGAGTATTGCCATCTTAATAATAGCAATTCTTCCAATCCATCAACATGAGATGTTTTCCCACTTATTTAGATCTTTGATTTCTTACAATAAGTTTCTGTAGTTTTAAGGATATATGTGTTTTACTTTTGTTATATTTATTCTTAAATATTTTTAATTTCTTTTTAAAAAGCTGAAAGAAGAAAGGAAAGCAAGTATATTGTATAACCTTTGCTATATTGACCTTCTTATTTATTATTTCTAGTTCTCTGCATTTTTTCCTGTGGATTTGAGTTACCATCTGGAATCACTTCCTCAGCCCAAAACAGCTCTGCTCCCACCCACTTCCTTTGTGCCATTATTGGCAAGTGTATTATTTTAATATTCAGGGTGGCTTACAGTTATGACTACATGAAACACAGTTTGTTTTGTATTATTATTTATGAATTATTGTATTATTTCCTATATAAACAACTGTAAACCTACTTTTGCCCCACCCTGTGTGTTATGTATTACATAAACTGTATTCATATTGTTTTATATAATTGAATTTAAAATCAGTTAAGAGAAGAAAGGATAAGAACTGTGCATTTATAGCATCTTTTATAATTACATAAGTACTTTTATCAGCTCTTTATTTTCTTGTGCAGATTTGAATTATTGTCTGATATTGCTTGCTTTTATCTGGAAGAATTTCCTTTGTAAGGCAAGTCTGCTAGCAACATATTTTCTGTTTTCATTTATTTGGAAATGTCTATTTTGCCTTCATTTATAAAAAGTAGGTTTGCTAGATATAGGATTGTTGGTGGAAAGATTTGTATTTGAACACTTTGAATATTATCCCACTTCCTTCTGGCCTCCATTGTTTCTTTTGAGAACTCAGCTGTTAATTTTATTGGAGTTCCCTTATAAGTTATGTGCCATTTTTCTCTTATGCTTTCAAGATTTTCTCTTTGCCTTTAGCTTTCAGTATTTTATTTGTTTGTGGATTTCTTTGTGTTTATCCCACTTAGAATCATTGAGCTTTCTAGATATATAGATTTAATGTTTTTTAGCCATTATTTCTTCAAATGTTTTTCTGCTTCTTTTTTTCTCCTTGCCTTTGTGTATTTCTGTTACGCACATTTTGATACACTTAATGATACCTTATATTTCCCTGTTCATTTTTCTTTATTCTTTTTTCTCTATCCTTCAAATTGTACAAATGTTATCAATCTCTCTTTAAGTGTGTGACTTCCTTTTTCTGCTAGTTCAAATCTACTGTTGAGCCCTCTAGTGAAGTTTTTCAATCAGTTATTATATTTATCAACTCCAGAATTTCCATTTGGTTCTTTTAAAAAAGAATAATTTCTATCTCTATCAATATTTTTCTATTTGATGTAACATTGTCATTATGCCTACTTTTAATTCTTTAACCATGGTTTCCTTTAGTTTTTTTTTTTTTCAGCATTATTATAATGATGACTTTGGAGTCTTTATTAAATCCAACATCTGGTCACAGTCAATTTCTGTTGCCTGCTTTTTATAAAGCACTAAAGGTTATGCTTTATTGTTTCTTTGCATATATCATAATTTTTCATTAGAAAGTAGGCATTTTAGATAATATATTGTAGCAATTCTGAGTGCTACTCTTTCCAGGCATTATCTTTATTTGCTTGTTTACTTGTTACTGTCCAGCTAGATTATTTTAGTGAAGTCTATTTTCCCCTCACTATCTCACCCCTCCCACAGTGTGAAGTTTCTGATGTTGCTTCTAAAAATCACAGTGCCCACAGTCCACCTGGAGTGGCAGTAGTTTTGAGTGGACCCTCTTGAATCTCTTTTCCTGGCCATACCCAGCTCTTAAATTCAATTAATCGCTGGCTCATTGCTCCTTCTTTTCAACAAAGCCCTGAGGCATAAATTGCTTAATAAACTAATCCAATCAAATTCAGGATCCTTTAAAGGGAAAGTTCCGAGGTCAGGTGTTTGCAATTTTGTCTTATCCCAGAAGAGTAAGATGCCCCTCTCCCTTTCTCTACAGCAAACTAGCTTTCCTGAAGTTTAGTCTACATCCCCGACTATCAATCTTTTCCCAATTGCCTTTCACTAATACTTCCATTGTTTTGAGAGTACCCTTAGGCTTGAATTTCCTCACACTCTATTGCAAATAGTCAGTTCCTCTGGGCAAGGATTTAGAACTCTCTGTTCTTTAGCCTACTTCTTCCTCTAGGAAAAATTTGTGCTAAAGTCAGGGACAATGGTATACTCCTCTCTGAGTGATACCTCCGTTTTAGAAGCTGAGTGCTTGGTGGATGGGGAAAGTGGCATCCCCAGGTCTCTTCAGCTTGCCTCTCTTGGTAGGGAACCCTGCTGTACAAGCCAGGGCACGCGTGATTGGGGCCCCAATATTGTCAACAGTGCCATTTCCAAGGCAGAGTCGCTGTCCCATAAGTGGGTGCTGGCTGGAAGAAGGGAGCCCCCAACTCGACTGTACTTACCCAGTACTTACCTTCAAGAATAGGAAACTGGGGGACAGATAAGAAATGCCAAGGCCCTGCTTCTCCCAGTGAAACAGCCCTCTGCCTGGAAGCTGGAGAGAGAAGGAGTACTGTGTTCTTGGCTGCAACAGTTTGGGGTAGAGTATCCACCTCACTGAGCTAGGACAGGGAAGAAAAGGTGTGGGTCTTGGTTTATATGCCACTAACTCTTATAGCTCTTATTGAGGTCTATCAGATTTTCATGAATAATTTCTTCATTTTTTATACACTAGTAGGACTATTTCCATAGACTTTAAATCATTATTTTAGAAGGAACTTCAACTAGTTTTGAGGAGGCCTGGGCCTGGAGAGCTATTGTGCTATCATGCCCAAAGTGAAACTCCCCAATTCTAGGGTCGTGATTTATAGCTGGATGTGGGCATTAGGAGGGCACACCAACATCTCCTGTTCAGTAACATGGAGAGTAATTGCTGCATGAGTCGTGGGTATCTGTGGTAGGGTGACATGTCTCATGGGTGTGCTGGGATGGAAAGAAAGCTAAAAAATGACTGAAGATCTTCCTGAAATTAGAGGGTACTTGCAGAGAGATATGGACATGCTGTCTATGCAGTAGATGCTCATTGGTCCCAAGTAGATGAAGAACATAGTTTTATAGTTAATTTGAAGTAAGGTAAGCAATTAAAGAGCACAGCTTCTATAGTCAGACTGCTTGGGTTTGCTTCTTGACTTTACCTTCTAGTCACTGTCTGGCTTAGATAACTTATTTAACATTTCTGTGTCCTGTTAAATGGGAATAATATAATAGTTTCACCTTAAGAAGCATTATCCATCAGGCAGGTCATATACATAGTAGGCTTTCAAGTTTTGCTAGGTAGATAAATGGTATCATCTAATGACAAACACAAAATATCAGTTTTCAAAGAAAGAATTAATAATGCATTCAATTATGATCAGTGTAGTTAAGTGTTTCTGGGGTGATTCAGAAAGCACTTAAGCGTTTTACAGGAACCCAGCCTCATGCCTCTGAGAGGAAGAGGTATGGAGATGGATTGCATCCAACCTGGCCCTATGACATCCCCTGGAAGTTCACTTTGTAATGAATGCTTAAAATCTGCCTAGTTTACGTACCCTTTTTCTGTTTTTAAAACAAGAATGCCAAGTGTGTGATGAAAAATTATCGTTTAGGTGCTTTGTATAGGGACATGTTTTATTGCATTGCAAACACAACAGGTGTCAGGGAATTCCCTGAGGGGTTGGATGGATGAGCTGTAAGGTCTCTCCCCATCCTAAGAGTGCGTGGCATTTTGTATCAGCGTCATCAGTACTTCCTCCTCCACAGTCCCAGTCATTGTGTTGCCAAGAAGCGGCCCCACAGAGCCACTTTAGTGAAGAAACGCTTACTCTTACTCCTTCTGTGATCATTATAAATTCATCATTTCCAGCTGCTCCTGAACTCATTTCTACCTTTCTTCTTTGCACTTTACAAATTGGGTAGCTTGGGGGAGTGGAAAGGGGATAACTTTAGTAGGGAAGCTATTGCCAAAAACATAGAATGAAAGAACCACTTTTCTTTGTTTCAAATCTGCCATCTCAGGGGATTTCTTTTATTTTTTTTTTCCTATTAAATTACATCTCCTAATTAGGTCATGCCACTGGAGGTGACCTACATTTCAGAAGCCAACAAGCAACAACCAGAGAGGCAGGGAAATGAGTGGGAAAGAAAGAAAAATGGCTTCAAAATGGCTTGAAATGCAGCTTTTCTCAAGCGATTTACTCGTGACAGACGTTTCCATAAACTTGGTCTTTAAATGAGAGATGTGCTTGCTGGTTCAATCCAATATTCTGAAAGCTTATCTAACGGGACACACCGTGCTCATTTATTCAGTCGCCATTCACACTTGTTTATCCCACTCATTGTGTGCGTGATGTATCCATATTGAGTACTACATAATGCAACAATAGCATATATATATTATTATTGGGCATGGGTGAGGATGCAGAGAAACATGAGAAATGACACCTGCCCTCAAAGAGTTTGCAAAGGTGAGAAGTAAAAATCTTCCTCTCAAACAGCTAAGACATTTGAGATAGTGTGGTATAATAAGTATTGTATTATTTATATATTGCTGCAGAAAAACTTACCCCCATCACTGAGTATCCTAAAAAATAGATATTTAATACCTCACATAATTTCTGTGAGTTTGGAGCCTAGATGTGGATAAGCTGTGTGATTCTAGTTCAGGGACTCTTACAAGGTCACAGTCAAGATTTCAGCCAGGGCTACAGTCATCTGAAAGCTTGATTGGGGTTGGAGGATCTGCTTCCCAGTTGATTCACTCTGCTAAATGGTGAGCTTGTGATGGCTGTTGGCAGGAGGCCTTGGGTCCTTGCCATGTGTACTCTCCATAGGGATTCCTGAGTGTTCTAATGACGTGGCACCCGGCTTCTCCCACAGGGAATGGTCTAAGAGAGCAACACAGATGCTGTGGTGTCTTTTATGACCTGGCCTCAGAAACTCATTTCCACAATATCCTATTTATTTAAATTTAATTTATAATTTATAAATATAATTTAATTATAAGAAAATTTAAAAAAAAAATACTAGTACTAAACGGTAACATAGATCAGCCCTATCCAGATGGGAGGGGACTACACAAGGGCATTCGCACCATGAGGTGGGCATCACTGTGGGCCAGTGGGAGGCTGATTGCCTCAGGGGCTGAAAGAGTGGCTTAGGGTTTAGGAGCCAAAGGATCAAGAAGTAAAAGAGGCTGGCTATGGTCGCAGTGGTATATTAGTTTCCTTGGGCTGCCACAACAAATGATCACAAACGAGGTGAATTAAAACAACAGAAATTTATTCTCTCACAGTTCTGGAAACTAGAAGTCCAGGGTCAAGGTGTGGCAGGGTTCTCTCCGAAGGCTCTAGGAGAGAATCTGTTCTCATCTCTTTTGTAGCTTCTGATGGATGCGTCTCTCCAGTCTTGGTTCTTCTCATGGCATTCTTCTCCATGTGTCTCGAATCTTCACACGGCCCTCTCACAAACATGCTAGCCGTTGGATTTAGGGCTTCCCCCGGGTCCAGTATTGTCATGTTCACTAATTACATTTGTGAAGACCCTATTTCTAAGTAAGGTCATTTGCAGGTACCAGGGGCTAGGGCTTCAACACAGGCATTGGAGAACACAATTCAACCCACAAGTGGTCAGGAAGGGGGCCCTGTGTGAACAGAATTGGATTTCCACATGTGGTTAAGATCTGGGTGGAGGAAGGATAACAGTCTAGGTGAGTGAGGGTGTAACTGCAAAAGAAGAAGTAGGAGGAGGAGAGGGAGGTGAGGTAAGAAACCATGAGAAACCATGAGGTAAGAAACTCAGTAGAATCACACCCAGGTTGGTCAGCCCGATTGGAGAAGAGTCTTTGTGTAAGGGAAGCAGTGCAACTTCAGTTTGAGAAATTAAGTTATAGATACACTGTGGAAGATTTTAAAAGACATGTTAAGAAGTCTGGACAGAGAACAGACGGACAGTTATCCAAGGGGAGGGGACAAATTGGTAGTAACAAAATAGCCGCAGAGATGTAGGTTACAGCACAGGGAATATAGGCAACAATATCGTGATCAATATGTATGGGGCCTGGTGGGTACTGTCTCAGGGGGTGGGGGAGACCACTCTGTAAAGCACGGGATTCTCTTGCCACTGTGCTGCACCTCTGAAACTAATACTGAATAATATTGAATATAAACTGTAACAGAAAAATTAAAAATAAAGAAAAGAGAAAAGGAAAATTAAGTTATAGATATAGTCTGAAAGACATGCTAAGAAGTCTGGACTTTACTATGCAGGCAATGATGAATCACTCAAGGTTTTTTCTTTTTCTTTCCTGTCTCCCTCCCTTCCCCTGTTTTAGAAGCCTGCAACTGCATTGATGTTTTGTTAAATTAATTGAAGAATAATTTACATATACTAAAGCTCACAAACCTCAATACAGTTTTACTTAACACACATATGCACATCTACACACCCAGGTAAATACCTCCCGGATTCAACGGCAGAGCAATTCCAGCCATTTCTGCCTCCGCTCCAGCAATACTATCCTACATAAGTAGCCACTATTACCATATCTATCACCGTAAAGTAGCCTGTTCATAAATTTCATATAAATGGAATCATACTGTATGTACTGTTTTATTTCTAGTTTCCTTTGCTGATTATTGCCTTTGAGATGTATCCACGTTGTGTGTAGCACTAGTTGGTTCTTTCTATTCCTGTACAGTACCCCTCTGTATAAACACACTACATTTTATTTATAATTAATGAGTACTCTTACAACTTTTTAAAGTATGGAATGGCTTGATGAAAATAAGAACTGTTCTTGGCACATGCTGTTGGATAAATAAATGAAGGAATTGCTGGTAGATTACATGGGTAGAAGAGGGTTCCTAAAACTTTTGCCTATACAGTGTCACGTGAAGAGAAGCTTGTCAAAAATTTAGGTGCTCGAGGTCAAACCTCAGCTGTTCTAGGACAGAAGACTGAGGACTGCCATATGTACATTTGTAACAAACTCCCCTGGTGAAGCCCTTGGAGGCAATCTTTGGTCTGTCCTTTGAGACACACTGAGGAAAAGTTTGGAATTTTGGAGACAGACATTGAAGAGTTAAATTAGTTTTCTTACTGATATGTCTTCATGATCACCTGAACAGGATGCTGGCCCTGGGAGTGGAAGGAAGGGTTGTTTTCAGGATGAGGAAGACAGAAGGGACACTCACTATGCCTTGTTGACAGCCTGCCAGTGAGGAGGGAGGAAGACAGATGAGTCTAAAATGACTCCAAGGTGTCATGCTGGGATGACTGAGAAAAAGGTGACATCATTTACAGAAATAGGGAAGTCATGCTAAGGAGCTTATTTCATGGAGCTGATGGGCTCAGGGCGGCCCTGCTGCCCGAGGAAATGATGTGGACCTGGGACAGCATTGGGGTGGTGGTTGAGGAAGCTGGGCTGAGGGTCCCTGTTACTTTCTGACTGGACTGCTGCCATCTGGGTGAACTTAATGGTAGTCAAGTCCCTAAAACTAGTTCTGAGAGGAACCCCCCAAAGTCATTCTGGTCTTTTCTCTGCTGCTAACCAAACTAACCCAGAAAGAAAACGGGGTGTAACTTTGCTCCAAAGGATTCAGGCAGACCCAAGACCTCTTTTGAGTTAGAAATGGTTCTGAGTATCCTTCTAGATTAAAAACTCAAAGGTTTAAACACACGCTTCAACAGTAGATGAAATATACCAGGGTGTTCTTCATCGACTTGCTGTGCCTTCAGTGCTGAGAGGCCGCTGGCTGCGTGCACTCCTTCCCACGCAGGGGTGAGGGCCCCCTTCTTAAACACCTTTTGTTCTTCTCAAGGATATCTGAAGCCAGTTCTATTAGTTTTCTGTATAGCTCCAATTTACCAAACCTTTAATCATTTTTTGTGTGTGCCTCTCGTCTGGAAATATGTGATTACGTGCTTGACTAAGAGAAGAATTTGTTTTTTCAATACTGCATTGGCACTGCTGGAAGGGCTGGAGGAATGTGGTCTACAGGTAGCTCACTTTCAGCCATGGACGTATCCCCTTAAAAATGTGGACGTGGCCTGGAGGGGCATCTCAGGCAGAGCACTCTCCCGATATACCGAGGTTGCGGGTTTGAGTCCCGGCCGGGGTACGTGCCGGAGTCAACCAGTAAATGTGTAAGTGGTGGAATGGCAGGCCGATGTTTCTCTCTCCCTCTCAAATCAATCAATTAAAACAATTACAAATATAGGACCTGGTCCGCTTGCCAAAATCTAATTTTAAAAATGTGGCTATCAAGTCATCCTTTTGGGGTGAAATTGAATTGTTCTTTCCCCTTTGCTCAAATCCCAATCTCAGCAATGCTCTCATTTCATTTCACTTTGACCTTCTCTAACTTCACACTTCCACCAGGGCCCTAACTTCTAATGCTTGAGTCGTGAAGTATGTTCCTCTTTTTAAATTGTCAATGGCCTCAACTGTCCTTCCTCCTGCACAAAAACATGATAAAAAACATGTTAAAAGCTATCTTTCATTTATCATGATTTAGCAATCATCACTTCCTCAGAAACTGAATTTATCTAATGGGGAATTTTTAAAGTCTCTTTATATCGAGAAGAGAGAAATTACCAGAGGTTCAAACACTCTTGCAGGAGCCTGGGTAGGAGCTAGAAGCCACTAATTCAAAAGCAAAAGGATTTGCAAGTGACCCAACTCCCCCTAACTTAGGAACGTTATAAGACCTGCCCCATCTCTTGCACAAGGCAGGGTTCCATCTACTTGGTGGAGCTGAGCAGGGCTTATCCATGTTGATTCAAGGGGAGGGCACATCAAGCCGGCCTGGTCTTCACATTCACAGAATCACTTAAGTTTATGGAGGCTCAAAGCAATATACAGGCATCCTTTATCCTTCTCCTCTGAGCAGTTGAAGAATGGTAAGGGCAATTTCAGTTGGCAAAATATTTGCAGCCCAGAGAGGTCAAATGATAAGCTGAAGATGACATTGCCAGTAAGTAATAGGGTCAGAAGAACTAACGATTACAGATCTAGTGTGTTCTTGCCAAAAACCAGAGGGAGGGTCACGATCATGCTGAATGATGTCAGTCTTGATAAAGATGTTTCTCACTGGGGCGGCGTGGACACATGCCCAGAGAGGCAGGGGAATGCTCTCTTCCCTCACAACCATCAGCCTTGCTTGCCTGGAGAGAGACCCATTTCCCAGGCAGGCGAGAGAATTCACACAGGATATAGAGAGAAAGCAGAGCCAGAGTCGGCTTTGGTGTTCAGTTTTCCCACGTGTTCCTGCGGGATGCCAGAGTGTTTATCTGTTGCTTTTTTAAAACAGGGCTAGTAGTCCCCGTCTTACACACACACCCCACCCCGCCCCAAACTCAATTTCAGCACTGGTCTCTGTCTCCCACTTTGTGAGTGTCCGTCTTGTTTACTGAGAAGGTTCTGGGCTCTAAGCAAAGCAATGGGCAGCAGAGCTCCATGTTCCCCACGTGTAATTACACCAGGATGCATTTGCTTTGGTGCATTTCTTGAAGAAAGCTCAGACTACTTAATTCTGGCAGCAAAACTGTAAAATTGCATTTACAACATCCTCCTAAATCTGAGTGATGCTTGAGGCAGTTTGTGGAATGCGCTCTTTCCCAACCAGGTTGTTTTGTCAAAAGCCCACACAGCCTCTTCCAGGGAGTGAGATTGTTCACATATATAGCACATAGTCCATCTGACTGGAACCACTCACACCCCCTTTTGAAGAATCTCTGGCTCTGTGACTGGGTTATTATGACGCTGAATAAACAAATACACAGTAGGGGGTGTTTGGCTCCCAGAGGTCCTGGGCTTTCCCCTGCTGTTTTTAGATCGAAAATGATTTGTTTACCACACCAGTGTGAGAAGATGAGGGCTCTTCCAACCACTGTGAGTGCCCATTCCTGAGTCTCTGGGAAATACAGAGGGCTCTGCTCCCCTGCGCAGGTGGAGCGCTTGAACCCTGGGTAGCACTTTGGGTCAGCTATGTTTGGAAGGGAGCTATCTTAACTGTCTTTTTATTTCTTTAAGCAAACTTTTTATTAAAGTATAACTTAAATATAGAAAAGTGCATAAGTCCTGAGTGTATAGTTTGATGAATTTTCACAGAGTGAAACCAGGATGTGGAAGCAGCCTACAGATGGAGAAATAGAAGCTCTCAGGACCCCAGAAGACCCCTCATTGCCCCTCCTTCACACTGTTTTCCTCCTCAGGGTTACCACTATCCTGATTATTTTTGCTTCTTTTAAAACTTTACAGAAGTTAAACCATACATTCTACCTCTCATGGGTGCCTTCTTTTGCCCAACACTATAGGTGTGGCATTTATTCATGTAGCAAGGATAATCATAGTTCATGCACTATAATTTTTGCTTATTATTCCATTATATGTATACAGCACAATTTGCTTATCTGTTTCACCACTCATGGACATTTGGGTGTTTTAGCTTTGGATCTATCTCTTGATGTGCAGAGGGTGCACATGGGGTATGACATAAATATGAGTGCATATGTGTGACCTCATTCTCTGCAGAGCCATGCCAGTCAGAGAGCATCAATTTCAGAGCTGAGGTTTGATTTCAAATATTCTGATTTCAGATGTACTCATTGTTCCATGAGTATACCTGAGCTTATTAAATCAGTTATTCTACCCCTCCCCTACATACTGCATCACAACCCAGCAACTGGGTTGCCCTGCCCTGGTGAACACCTAAGGCTCCACCCCTCATACATAACAGGCATGACAAGACAAAAAAAAAAAAAAATCAAAGCTCCAGAAATAATACAATTAAGTGACGAAGAGATAGCCAACCTATCAGATGTACAGTTCAAAGCACTGGTAATCAGAATGCTCACAGAATTGGTTGAATTTGGTTGCAAATTAGATGAACAAATGAAGGCTACACTAAGTGAAATAAAGGAAAATGTACAAGGAACCAATAGTGATGGGAAGGAAACTAGGACTCAAATCAATGGAGTGGACCAGAAGGAAGAAAGAAACAACCAAACAGAAAAGAAGGAAGAACCAAGAATTTTAAAAAATTAGGAGAAGCTTAGGAACCTCCAGGACATCTTTAAACGTTCCAACATCTGAATTATAGGGGTACCAGAAGGAGAAGAGGAAGAGCAACAAGTAAAAAAACTTATTTGAACAGATAATAAAGGAGAACTTCCCCAATCTGGCAAAGGAAATAGACTTCCAGGAAGTCCAGGAAGCTCAGACAGTCCCAAAGAAGGTGGACCCGAGGAGGAACACACCAAAGCACATCGTAATTACATCAGCCAAGATTAAAATGAAGGAGAGAATCCTAGAAGCAGCAAGAGACAAGGAGATAGTTACCTACAAAGGAGTTCCCATCAGACTGTCAGGGAATTTCTCAAAAGAGACCTTCCAGGCAAGAAGAGGCTGGAAAAAAGTATTCCAAGTCTTGAAAGGCAAGGACCTACATCCAAGATTGCTCTATCTAGCAAAGCTTTCATTTAGAATGGAAGGGCAGATAAAGTGCTTCTCAGATAAGGTCAAGTTAAAGGAGTTCATCATCACCAAGCCCTTATTATATGAAATGTTAAAGGGACTTATCTAAGAAAAAGAAGATAAAAACCATGTACAGTAAAATGACAGCAAACTCACAATTATTAACAACCATACCTAAAACAAAAAGGAAAACAAACTAAGCAAACCACTAGAACAAGAACAGAACCACAGAAATGGAGATCACATGGAGGGTTAGCAACAGGGAAGTGGGAGGAGGAGGGAGGGGGAAAAGGTACAGAGAATAAGTAGCATAGATGGTAGGTAGAAAATAGGGGGAGGTTAAAAAAAAAAGAATAGTATGGGAAATGTAGAAGCTAAAGAACTTGTAAGTATAACACATGGACATGAACTAAAGGTGGGGAATGTGGGTGGGAGAGGGTGTGCAGGGTGGAGGGGAATGAGGGGGGAAATGGGATAACTGTAATAGCATAATCAATAAACCATATTTAAAAAAGATAAATAAGTAAATAAATAAAATTACAACAGCAAAAAAATCAGTTATTCCAAGTTTAAGTTTGGAGAAAATGGTTTCTGCAGATATAAGACATGCAAAAATATACTTCTTACAAAAAATCTTCTCCTTATAGATGGATGTTTTTCATGCTTTGTGATTTTTGGCTCTGCATTGTGTGTATTTAGAAAAAACCTAAATTGCATGTAAAACCAATCTAAGATACTCTTAACAGTATTTGAGTATAGTACACTTTTACATGGCTAACATAGGATACATTTTTACCAAATTATACTTCTTACCAACCTTAGTTGGGGGTCATTTTGCTAAAGTATATTCTCTTCATTGCATATAATTTATTTCATAAGATTAAGCACTTGTTTACAAAAGTGAAGCAAAACATTTTTGAAAAGAGCACAACTAGATATAATATATGTAACTTTTGTGGCATGTTTACCAACACGAGATTTTTATCTTTCATATTTTCAGCCATTAAAGATGAAAAATAGTTCATTTTTCATATATATGTATATAATGAAGTTGTTTTCACTAGATTAATAACTACCCTTCCCAGCCCTGCTTATCTTCTAAAACATCCTCAGTGTTAGCCAGTACCACCTAAGTAGCTGTGATAAATTTTCCTATACGCCAACTGGAAATGAACATAACTCTTTCCAGGAGAAAATGAGGCAAGCGACAAAATTACCAAAAACACATTTTCTCCTAAAATTACAAGTACTTTTTAATGGATTCAAAATATGTGAACAAACATTTGGAGAATAGTTGTGTGTATTTGTTTTGAGCAAAAACGTGTTTGCCAGAGCCACCAATGAACTACTAATGCAGTAATTAATTTACTATGCAGCTCTAGATGGGAAAATGCCTCAGAATTGTAAAAATGTCTAGTAAAGAATGATTTAATTTAACAATTTAACATCGAGTATTATCCCCTTTAAACTCAAATTTATGGAAAACCCTCTGTGTTGTCACCACGTGCCTGGCATGGTAACTTAGTGAAGAGAGGAGCAACCTTCCAGGGGGACCGACCCTTCCATCTGGGGGGAGGGGAGCGGGAGGGGAGGAACCCCCTGCTCTGTCCCGGCCCTCCCCTACTTCTCTCCAGGCAGCCCCTCCCGAGACTCTGCCGTTCAGCCTGTCCTCCCCCATTCACTCACACCTGCCGTGAAGAACCTGACAATGTGGCAGGGGGAGTGTCGACCTACTCGCCATGACTTCCTTTCACCTGGGCCCAGATGGAGTCAAGGGAAAAGGCCATTGATGAGTGTGTTTTGATTTCTGTCAATGACCAGCTTTCGTACTGCAAGTTCAAGCAGAAAAATCCTGATCACTTCTATTTTCTTCTAATAGTTGGCCAAGGGCAGCCTGAATTTCTTCAACTGCACACCATGACCTTGGAAAGTCCCCGAGTCTAAAATTGCAGATGACCAGACCTCCCTTCGCTGCCTTGTGCAGCTCAAACAAGATAATATCTTTGGAAAGCTCTTTATAAGAGGAAAGCATTATAGTTTCTACAGTTTCTATTATGTTCGACTGAAAGGTAGATTTTTTTTCCCAGCCAGAATCATGTCAACCCTTCTGGCTTACTTCAGGTCCTCTCTTTCTGTTCATATCGGATGGAGTGAGCCTGCTTGTATTCTGATATTTTGCTTGTTTTTAGAATGGTAAAGGTTGTGGTTTCTCTACAGTTTATGCAGAGTTCTTACCCAGGAACAGTGGGAAAGCTTCATGTGTTTTTAAATGAACAATAACAAAAAATTGTACTACTTTAATGAGCTAGTGTATAGTCTTTATGTGTTTACTAGGGACTTGGCTTTGTAAGGTTTCTTTTTCCTTTTTAGAAGCAATGACAACATAAAAGAAAAGCTTCATGGTTTTGCTCTTATAAAGTGTCATAGGAATTTCACCTGGCCTCCAGCCAAAACACATAGTTAGGTGCAAAATAAGAGTGAAATTAAGTGGTTTGATCCCATTCAGGTTCTTCCCTCTGGCTTCAGAAAGGTATGCGTGAGGCGCAAGGAGGAGGACTTCAGAGGATTGTCAGTGTTTTCTCCTTAGAGTCCCATGTGACATGATTCCCGTGCTTTTCCCACTGATTCTGGAGGGCCTGCCCAGCAATGCTTAGAAATTTGCACAAGGCTGGCAGGACCTGAATGCAGCTGGCAGCAGGTGCTTTCTGCTGGGGTGCGGGTGACTGACACCAGGATGTGACTGTGGTTTGCTGGTCACCTCACAGCCAGCCAGCAGGAGCAGGCTGCCTCAGAATGCTCACAAGTCAGGGGTTCTTCTTAGGACGAGAGTGTGGGCCAGCCACTTCACTGTTCTGATTGCTTTTTTTTTTTAAATGGAGCTGTAATATTATCCATCTTGAGGGCTTTCTGAGCATTCGGTGAAATAAAACTCAAAAAGCCATTAATGTAGTGTCTTAGCTTTTTAGATTAGTATTACATGTGTCCCTTTTTTACCTGGATAAAAAACTGTAGCTTGAAGTTTCAGTGCCCTCCTCAGGCAGGACCAGCCCCTCTCCTGAAACCGAGAAGGACAGATCCCACTGGAAAGCTATGTGAAAGGCCTGGAGCATCCCTACCCTGAGTCTGCAAGACTCCTATCTTTGTCTTATTTAGGCTCACCCAGCCCCATCCTCCACCTCCACCAGCAGATTCACTGTTTTGAGCAGATAGTGGTTTCCAAAAGGTATGTGCATCTCCTGTAGAACATGCAGCTGATTCTTTGAAGGGATAACCGGGAGCACAGTTTAAAAATTGACGATTATAATCATTATAGCAGTAAATATTGGTGGGCCTGGATTGAGAGCTGTCTTGTGCATATGACAAGGAAAAGAAGGTGAAAGAAAAAGGCAAACCCTTTGCTTGAGCCCCTCCTGTGTGGGGAATTGGGGACCCTTTCCCATGTGAAGGGAGCAGTGCTGTTTGATCCTGGGTGAGACGCAATGTGACACAACATGCCCCCAAATTCATAAACGTTGGAGGGAGTTGACAGCTGGTTTTTTAAGAGGAGCTGATTTAGTGGCTAATTTTATTTATCTGGCTTCCTTTGCCAACATCAGCTGCTTCTTTGCCCTGTGCCGTTAAATCCCAGGGGCTCCATAGGCAGCAATTTACAAATCTATTCCCTTTCCATGGCTAAGTTTCTCTCTACCACCACGGATTTTTCATAGAGAAAATAGAAAATCTAGAAACCATATTAAAAAACTATCTTTAATGTTTCATCAAAAGCTGTCCTACATGAGCATTTATTTATATTTAGCTCTGAATGAAAGGCCCCAGGAGGCTACAGCCTGAGCAGATTCGGTTCAATATCTGCGAAGAAATTTAAATAAGCTTACCAATGAAGAAATCTTCCTACATGAAGATAAAAAGTGAAGCTTGAATCTGGTTGACCTTGGGACAAAGACAGGCTGGAAACCATTCAACAGTCAATAACACAGCCAAGCAGCGTGTACATGTCTTTGTGCATGAGGCTCTGTGTGAACTGGGCTGGGCATGGAGGGAAGGAAGCAATCCACTCACGCAGTCCCTGAGGTTGCATTACATTGAGAGGAAGAACTGATGTTTTATTATAAGGGTAGCTTTTAAAAAATCAACATTCCCCCCCCAAATTTGACAACCTGGTTTAAATAAATTAATGACAGATGAATATGAAAATCATATTTCTAGAGATTAACAGTCATATAACAGATACCCTGCTGTACAACATTTATGAATAATACATCATTATCTATTATCTTTAAATCCATCCAGGATTAACAGCTTTTCAGATTATTTAGCATCTAAGATTTAAGGGATAAAAATCAATACATATATACGTTGATAATCAAGGATAATCAATTCTCTAAAAATGAACATCTGGCCAGCATTAGTTAGGTACTCAGGTGGTGTCCTTATTCCCTAACTGTGCTGGTTTATTTCCCAACCTGGAGTTACCATGCTGGCAGTTTAGGATGATGTCTTCATAATCTGTGCCATTGTTGGGGAGAGGAAGGAAGGAAGGAAGGAAGGAAGGAAGGAAGGAAGGAAGGAAGGAAGGAAGGAAGGAAGGAAGGAAGGAAGGAAGGAAGGGGGAGGGAGGGAGGAAGAGAGAACCTCCAGATTTAAGCAGGAAAAAAGTGAAAAATCTCCAGGAATTTCAGCCTAAAGGAACTGAACCTTTTATTGTCCTTGGGGTTTTGCTGCTGCCTCTCCTGGCACTGTGGGTTGGACAGTGATTGGTTTCCTGCAATGAGAAGTTCTACAGAAAAAGAATAGCTGAGTCAGAGAAGGCCACCAGGCTGTGGGACCTGCAGTATAGGCTCGGGCAGCACCGGGAGAAGCACCAAGGAAGAGAAGCCACCGCCTCTGCTTCCTGCTGCTCCAAGAGAAGGCAGGCAGTCCGGAACAGGCAACCACCTGCCCTCTCGTATTTGGCATGGTTTCTGTTTCGACCTGCATGGCCCAGTATAAAGGGGAGTAACTTAGTTTAGTGTTTGATCCCTCACCCCCAAATCCTGTGCTGTGTTCTTTGTGCTTGCATTCATCCTCTCAAGGTGACACTATATGCTAATTTCAGATAGTTATTATGTCTTCCCTCTCTCCCTCCACCCTTCCCTTCCCTTCTCTTTCTCTATAATCTGAAGCTTTTGGCAAATATAACAAATAGACAATTCATTTGTGACCCAAATGCAGAGCTTATACATGTTGATTGTTTCTGATGAGTGGATTGAAACCTCAGCTTCTCAGCGCCCTTGAACAAAAAGAACTGAACAAGTAGTGTGTTTCCACATGACATGCTGTCATAATAGCTAATTCCTAAGTTGCAGGATCCTGCCATAATATTGGATTCTGGGCTTCTAGCTCAATCCACTCTCCTTTGTAGCCATTGCACACACTGTTCTATGTCGCGGCTTTTTGTTTAGCCTGGTAGCTGGTTTCACAGGGGTTAGAAGCTTGTGTTTGAGAAATGCATTTTGCATCGATTAAAATTTCTTAAAGGACACGTTGCAATTGAATGACAGGCTATTTTTAAATTATTTACAAGCTCGGCATTTTGCTCAAAGCAAATTGTCAACTAAATCTAGTTATCATTTTATCTGCTGGACCCATTCCCCCTGAGCATACCGGCCATGAAAAAGATTATCCCCTCAATTTATTGCTTTAGCAATTCAGTAGACTTCTTCTTTGCATAGCCTCCCCCTCCGCCCCAACCTTTCCTAGCACTAAATGGTGGTAGAAAGGCTCTGGTGAGCTTCAGGGGGCATGTGTTTCCAGAATTTCCCCAAACACAATTTTTCAGTGGTATTGTTGATGTAAGGGCCTTTTTCTGGATTTAATTTCTATCTTAATCACTCTCCTGTGGAAAAATTAGAGATTACTTTTCCCCTCTGTTATTACACTTGATCTTACCCAGAAGGTCAAGAAGTGACTCCCGTGTTATTAATAATAAAATTTGACACTGCTTCTTTAGTAGTATTCTATCATGCACATATTGCTGTTATATCATTAATACAGCTCTGAGCTCTTTATCTCACTGGTTTTGTACTTTAGTATTCTCTGTGTTGGACATTCTTCCCACTGATTTTTGCTTGGCTCTATCCTTACCATTTAGATCTTAGTTCAAATATTAACTCCTCTAAAGGTCCTCCCAGGTCACCTTATCTAATCATGCTCACTTTTCCCAGTACCATTCCAGTGGCCACCCCTCACCACGTTACCTATTTTACATCACTTATCTAAAATGCTCCTACTTAATGAACCTGCATGGCTATGGTTTGTTTCTTCCCATAGAAGGTTAACTCCATGAATGGGAGGATCTCATTTTCATGTTCATGACTGTTTCCCAGCCCCTGTCATAGTGCCTGGGATGCAGTAGACACTCAATAAATATTTGTCACACAAGTGAATGGACAAGTGCACAACTGTAAGCAGAAGACCTAGCTACATTTGTGCCTGTACTTTCAGCTTTCCACCTTACTCTGGACCAATCACTTTCCCTCTGGGCCAACTGATTTTCTGCAAACCCATGGAACTCTAGGTTTCAGGACCAAAGCTATCTTGAAGATAACATAGTCATTCTGTTAATGAAAAAAATGGATGCCCAGAGAGGTTGAATCACCCAGCTAGTGAGGAGCAAACACAGGGTATAATTCCAGGTCTCCAGTTTCCTTATATCAGTGGTTTTCAGCTGGGGCAATTTAGCCCCCAGAAGACATCTGGCCTAGTCTGGATGTGTTTTTGGATGTTGTAACTCTGTGGGGTGGGGGGAGTGGTGTGCGTTACTGACGTTTAGTGGGTAGGGGCCAAGGATGCTGCTAAACATCTTACAAGGCACATAACAATCTCCCACAACAAAGAATTGTGCAGCCCAAAGTAGAGCTGAGGTTGAAAAATCCTGCTACACACAGCCACAATAAGACTTCTGCTCTGTGTTTGACAATGACTGAGAGAAGGTCCACAGAGAGTTCAGTTTTCTAGGATTTCTTAGTACAAAATGATCAGTTGGCATTTTTTGCCAATTAAAGTTTTAAGTTTTTCAAAAGAAGCTTTACTGTTTTCAATTATAGAAATAATACATGCTTATTGTAAAATGATTTGGATAAAACACAAAGGGATTAAAAGAAAGATGAAATCATCTATAATTCTACAACATCATTTGGAGATAAGCATAAAGCATGTCAGTATATATTTTTGAAGACTTTTTTCTTTGCATACATACATACAGATACACATATTTTTGGCAAAAATGGAATGAGGTATTTAATACAGACTATTTTGTAATTTGCTTTATGCACTTACTATTTTGTGGGCATCTTATAAATTTATAAATATGGAGCTATATTATAATTTCTAAAGATTTCATCATATTCTGTTGTCTAGGTATCCAAAATGTGTTTTACCAATCTCCTATTGATGAGCATTTAGGCTGTATCTAATGTTTGAATATTGTCAACACCATTCAGCGAATATTGTTGTCCACGCTCAGTCATTTCCTCAGTGTAAATCAGTAGCGTGAGATGACCAGGCCACAGGAAATGTGAAACACGTTGCTGAGTGGCCTGCCTGAATGTTTGCCCAATTACTAATGAGAACCAAATAATTAGAAATCTCAGTATGCTGGAATTCTCTGTCACCTCACTTTCAGGTGAAAGATGCAATTCACAAGCCCCCCCAAAAAACCATGTTAGGCTTAATTTTTTTCTTTTATTCCCTAGTATCACAAAATATTTTTTTATTTTATCTCCTACATTCACTTAAATGTAATTCAGGAAAGCATTATTTCAGATAAGGACAAGGAATGTTCATTGAGTTTTACTGCGTGCCACGCCCTGTGTATGAAGAACCTGTATTCCGCCAACAACCTGAGTGTTTAGCAATCTCTTCCTGCTTTCAGAGGGGAACGTGGAGAATCAGACACTCTCATTCAATATCACAGACCTTTTGCCTGGTACAATCAGAGTGTGAATGTAGTCCTTGCCTTTAAACAATTATAGTCTAACATAAGGAAAGATGTGCCAGGGACACTTTCTATGTTGGTCTCACATATGAAGAGATTAATGTCCAAATTAATACCCTGATGATCTTAAGATGCTCCACCTGTAAAGAAATAATCAGCTATATCCAGGATATTGTATTTACCATAGCAGGGAAGTAAATTAATATATATTTGAAAAATACTTTCAATAAATTATGTTGAAAATGCAGAGATGTCCAATCTCTCTTTAGTAACCCAAAACTTAATCAGTTAATTGAAGTTTGTACTTGATAAATTCCATATTTCAAAGAACCCAGGATACTTGTCTCTCATCAACATGCAAAATATATTGCTCAAGGCAATATGCCATAAATATAATTTCTTTTAGAAAACTGAGAGGTCAAGAAGAAAATCTTCGAGAGCATATTAGAGAGAACTCTTGTTTAAATATTTTATTATGTCTTTCTATTCCCCTTCATCAGAGTTCTTAAGTCCTTTTCTCAAACCTGTGTACTCTGGTTAAGCTACCCCAGGGCCTTCAAAAGAAAATCTGGGCAGGGCCCAGGCAGAGAGAGTACAATTAGTTTAAGAGTAAGACATGTGAGATGTGAGAAAACCCATTTGGGACAAAGTCTCTCCCCATTGACCTTTGTGGTTTGAAACTCTCTGCTTCATCCCATGACTCTGCAATCCACTTCTGGATAATTTATTAGAGAAACACAGATGTACAAATGTACTCATTGACACACTGTTTTAGATAGTAAATGAAAACAGAGTAAATAATCTCCACTAGGAGATAAACATAAACTATGATACACAATACTATGGAAAAAATATGCATCTGTTCTGGATATGAGTCTTTTGTTAGATATGTGTCTTGCAAATATCTTTTGTGGTTTGCCTTTTCACTCTCTAAATGATGCCTTTTGATAAACAGAAATTTAAAGTACTGTAAATTATGACTTGTTTTACTTTATCCTTAGTGCTTTTTGTATTCTGTGGACTCTTTTTCCTTCCCATGATCATTAAGATATTATTCTTTGCTTTCTTCAAAATAACTTTATTGTTTTATACTTGACATTGAAATCTATAGAAAATCTAGAATTTATTTTTGGGTATGGCGTGAGGTAGGGCTTAAATTTCTTTTTCATGTGAATATCCTTTGACCTGGCACGATTTATTATAAAGATGATTTTGCCCCACTATTCCTCACTTTCAGCTTTATCACAAATCAAGTGATCATATATGTATGGAATTTCTAATCTTTTCCATTAATATATTTGTCTATTGTCATGCTAATACTAAAGTCTTGATTTAATCTTTTGATGGCAGTCTTTTGAATAGAGTTAAAGGAGGATATACCAATGTCCAACAAACTTATTAAAAAGTGTTCAATGTTATTAATAATAAGGAAAATAATATTAAAACCATAAAGAGATACCACTACTTATCTACAAAAATGGTCAGAATAATTTTTTAAGACACCAAAAACACCAGGTATTGACAAGGATGTGGAGCAACTGAAAAATACCAGGTATTAGCAAGCATACGGAGCAGCTGGCACTCTCACATGGTCTGAGCACACCTAAATCGGTGCAGTCACTTTGGAAGGGTGTTGGGCAGTCTCTACTCAGCTGAGTGTATATACCTTATCACTTAACAATTCCATTCCTAGACATTTACACAATAGAAATACGTATATACATATACCAAAAGATATACACAGGAGCGTGCATTGCAGATGTGTCCATAATAGCACCCCCTGCAAATGTCCAGCAGTAGAATGAGTAAGTAATTTGTGTTATATTCAGTTGATGAAAATGAACAAATTACCATGACATACAAAACATGGCTGAATCTTACCAGGGTAGTGTTGGAAGAAAGTAGACACAAAAGAGAATACACTCTGTAATTCCACTGACAAAGTTCACAAATAGGCAGAACCAATACGTGATGATAGAGGTTAGGTTAGCAACTAGGTGCTAAAAACAGGGAGGGACATGCAGAGAGATTCTTTGGTGCTGGGAATGTTCTATTTCTTAATTTTGGTGCTGGTTACTGGGGAGGTGTTCACCTTATGAAAATTATTTGAGCTGTGTGATTTGTACTCTTCTTTTAATATATCATATATTATTCTTCAATAAATATTCATTTAAAAATAAACCAGATAGTTATATATTACTGAGTGCAAATTACTGATATATATAGGTCTATCTATCTATCTATCTATATAGCTTTTATATAGTAGCCACAAAATAATACCACATATTCTTTCTGAACATATATAAATGCATTTTTTCTCTGGGGAGGAAATTTGGTGTCAGCATATGCTGGCCCTCTAGAATAAAGCTATTTAACTTTTGACTCTGTTATCATAATTCTCCTGGCCTTAGTGTTGTAATCAAATTGGAGGTGAGATCAGTGAGTATATCTAAGTTTCTGAAGACAAGGACTCTTAGCAAAAAGCGTGATCAACAAGCTCCTATTTCTTAGCAATAAATGGAGCTGAAATTGTAAATTGACCTTGAGTGCCACTTGAGCCTGAATAATCTAATACATTGCATATATTCCTTTAACACTAGCTGTCAACTTTACCCAAAAAACAAAAACAAAACAAAAACATTCAAAATCAAGTTTTCAAAAGGTACCTATAAAAAGGACTAATTAAGTTCTTTTAAAATGGGTGTTCTTTTACAAATAATGTGGGAAAATTCAATATTAATTTTCAGGTAGTTTGGGGCTAGTCAAAATAAACATGGGACCAGCATTATATTTGAGAGCTGCTTAAATGCAGGCTGTTTCCTGTATTGACAAGATATAGAAAATGCAAGTTTCCTCTAAAAAAGGTGGCAGTCAGGAGAACCAACTATGAAGGGCTCTCTACACATGCGTCCCTGCTTCTGGAGGGTGAAACAGAGCCTATGCAATATGACTTTTTAACAGTAGGATGTGGAGAAAAGGGAACCCTCGTGCACTGTTGGTGGGAATGCAGATTGCTGTGGCCATTGTAGAAAACAGTATGGAATTTCCTCAGAAAATTAAAAATGGAACTGCCATATGACCCAGAGATACCACTTCTGGGAATATATCTGAAGAAACCTAAAACATTGATTCAAAAGAATATATGTACCCCTATGTTCAGAAGCAGCCCCAGTGCCCATCAGTAGGTGAATGTATAAAAGAGCTGTACATTAACACAATGAAATACTAGTTAGCCATACAAAAGCAGGAAATCTTACCCTTTGCAACAGCATGGATGGACCTGGAGAGTATCATGCTAAGTGCAATAAGCCAGTCAGAGAAAGACAAATACCATATGATTTTACTTATATGTGGAACCTAACAAACAAAATGAACAAAAATTGAAACAGACTCCGGGATACAAAAAACAAACTGAGAGCAGTCAAAGGGGAGGGGGTTGAGGGTTTGGTGAAAGAGATAAAAAGATTAAGCAAGGAAAGAAAAAACTCACATAGACAATAGTATGGTCTTTACCAGAGGGGAAGGGGAGGGGGTGGGAAGAAGTAGAAGAGGGTTAAAGGGGGACAAATGGTGACAGAAGGAGACTTGACTTTGAGGTGGTGAAAATACAATACACAAATGACGCATTATAGAATTGTACACCTGAAACCTATATAATTTTATTAACCAGTGTCACCCCAATAAAGTCAATAAAGATAAATAAATAAATAAAAGCTGTGAGTTAAAAATAATAAATTCCTCCCATTAATGTAAAGGCCAGAGTTGGTTTTCTCGCCTTGGATAATGGAGGCTCTGTTTTAAATGTTGATGTTGGAGAAAGGGCAATATTGTGTGATGGAACCAGAGACCCACCGAGGGTGGGGTGCCCTCGAGCTCACGAGTTCTCAGCTAAGCTGTCTATTAGCTTCACCTGCAGGACTTTTACAGCACTGGGACTGAATTTCAACGGCAGAAGACATTTGTATTTTTCAAATGTTCCCGATGAATTCTGGTCCTTGATACCGTGGAGAACCACTGATCTATGTGGTCCATTGATTTTTATCCGTCTAGGACTCTGTGCCCTGACACAGAAATTTCAACTTTATTCTGCTTAATGGTTTTACGTAAGTTCTTATTTGAAGAAAGGGTTCTACTTCTAAAGGCTGAAATATTGAGGACCACTGATGTCGTCCCTGGAGCTTCACCTCAATTTGTCGGGTGGATCATTTGGCAGCGATGGCATGGAGGTTGAAATACTTAACGGCTGTCTCAGGTTAGACTCTACATGTTCATCAGGTTGAACAATTGTGAAGGGAGGAACTGGAAAGAGGATTGGGCAGGGGAAGAAACTGAACTGCGATGCAGGCTGGAAAGGGCCTTGGCCACCCTGGCAGGAGCGCTGAAGAGGACATTGCCTCTCAGAGTCGTGTCCCGCGTGGGCTGTTGGCGAAGAGTGTGACCTCGGTGACCAGGGTCTTTGCAGCTGTGGCAGGCCCTGAAACCGCTGACAGCTGGAGGAGGACAGCTGCCATGCTCCTCCTGTAAGTCCTCCCTCGAAGGGGGAGCTGGGTAGCACATCGCTGGGGCTGTAGGACAGTTATGTAAATTTGGGGGTGTAAGAAAGGCGTATGGACCAGACTGTCTCTGAATCAAAATGAGAAGATGTTAATGTGCAAGTATCCTCAGCCAGGCTCACGGCAATGGGACCTTGGAAAGGCTGCTGAAGGGAGGGGCAGAGAGAGGGGCTGAGCGACAGAAGGAAAACCGCGCCCCTCTCCTCTTCTTGGCACGTCTCCGATAGCGTGCTTTTTTTTCACACCTTCTTGTGGGTACAAAGGGAATTTTAGGCCTGGGATAGGGTTAAATAATATTCCGGAAAATTCGATATTGTCTTGATTTTTGCCTATTACTTCTCTCTCCAGCAGTAGATTAACTTTAGCAGAAAGGAACTTCCGTTGTTGCAAATCTGATGCAGCATCAGAGAGCACCTTGCACATGCTGCCTTCTTTGCTAGGTGTTTGTGCACAGTCCCACACGCCCATGTTCTCACCTGGAAGTTACCCTTTGACTGGTTTTCTTCTCATTTTTCAACTTAACATATTGGTTTAATCAAAAACTAAGTGTTGAGAATAGCGTTTCCTGAACTGAAAACAGTAGAATCCCTAGAATCTTGTTACTAATGTGGCAGAGCGTGTTCTCATTGTGTTTAAAAGATGCATTGTTATCACCACTTTAATTATACTTGTAAAATAAATCTTTATGAGCACGAATGCCTTTAGCTATGTTCTTATTTTAAGAGACACAGCACAGGCCTTTTATAGTGGTTGAGTAGATTAGATCTAGAGCAGTGAACTAATATGAGTTAATTATCACTGATTGGTGCTTTATACCAACCTCCTGTGACAGACAGAGCTTAGAACGAATAAACGCACTGTTTCCTACAAATCACCGCTTTCGTTTACACACTTCTACAACACACTTCGGCATACATAGTTTCTTATAATAAATATCTGTATTTCGTGGCTACATGATAATGATTCTTAGAACCAGTAAAGCAAACTTTTTAATATTGTAAGAAATATCTTTGTAATAAGAAACTGGCTTAGAAACTCAGCTTTAAAATACAGTACAATGAATTGATGCAATTTAAATTATGGTAACTGATATGCAAATATTTGGTAATAATTTTCCTGTTTGACAAGATGTATTTTCTAACTGAAAGATTTGTCTTCTCAAACTACCTGTGTTGATTGTTTCCCAAACATTCAAGTTTTCTCACTAATCTGCTTGCTGAAGCTTGTAACTTCTGGCTTCAATTATAATTGAAGCTAACCAGAGGTGTATTAAAGAATACAGAGCCTATTAATTTCTGTTGCCACGCTAACTAGACTTTAGGTTTTGAATAAGTTATTTGTTGTGTGTGTTTTCATTTTGGCAGAGACAGGGCATCTAGAATAAGCCCTGCAGCAGTAGACTAAGGCCTTAGGCAGGGGCAGATCCTGCAAAAGACATGTAGGTGGATGGCACCCCAGAAGCTACCCTATGTTTCTGATCAGCCTGTGTAAAGTGAGGGTTAGAAATAGAGCTGAACAGGTGGTGGCAAAATGATGGAGGGAGGGATTTTCCTGGAGTTATTTTAGATGTCACGGGGCCACCCCAGTCCTATGGCCTCCCAATTATATATAGTATACAATATGTAAGGGAGGCCTAATCTTCAGGGGTTCTATCTTTTGTTTACAGATGAAAGCTAGAGCAGGAGGCCCATGGAGACAGCCACATCAGGACTTCAGTGGGCTCTGCACCTGCTGTTGATGGCAGGTAAGTGGGCAGTATGTGGAGATGTGTCCAGATGCACTTTCAGAGTCCCAAGTTCCACACCTCAGTTCCATAAATTCAAAATAGCAGGAGCATTGCCAACTACTCTAGTTGACAGGGAATCTGACCACTTCAGCCTCTGCAGGAAACAAACAAACAAACAAACAAACAAAAACACCAAAAATACAGATAAGAGGTACTCATCAGGCACACAGGCAGAGAGTAGCATCTGGTAGAATAACCTGTCATCATAGTAGCTGTTTGGAAAGGTTATTTCAATAATTAAGGTGGAGGAAAGAAGTTAGTTCCAGGGAGCACTTGTCCTGTGGAACCTGTTGCTTTAGGCAATGGGTAGACCTCAAAGGGAGACAGGGAAAGAAGGAAGGAAGAGGCTGAAACTGACACTCACCCACCAGGTCACTCCACTTGAGGGTAAGGCCTTCAAGCCTCTCTTCAAGCTCATAGGCTATTGCTAAAATAGTCTCTTTTTGAGGCTGGCCCTTTAACATCTGTTGTGACACTATTGCTGAGTATACAAAAATCAGTATGAGAAACCTCTTTTGGACCTTGAAGAATCTATTTAATTTGTGATGGTTTGCATTTTGTTTTGTGGGAGGAATAAAAAACACAATAAACCCTAGAAAATAACTACTTCACCTCCTCTTATAATTTATTCCACCAGGAGGTTGGATGTACGCCTCCAAATTGGCCTAGCACAGTCTTTGAGGATTTGGTGGTTCATACTAGTAAAACTGAAGTCAGTGGAAAATTTCTACATGCAAGAATTACATAAGATTCGATCCTTTAAAACAACAGCGAGCACACATACAGCTCCTGCCCAGTATTTCTGAATGTCTGCAAATCCTGATCAGGAATCTAAAAAGTTTGAAAAGCAGGAAGTCAGGGTCTATTGCATCGATTGCATTCCAAAGAATTTATGTGGTGTGTGTTTTAATACCAAAGAAATGGTTTGGTTAGACTTAGCTTACTCAGCTTCATTCCCTGAGAGGATTTCTTAATTGTTTCTTAAAAAAAAAAAAAAAAAAAAAAAGGCCTGCTCTAAATCATAAAAAAATATACAGTGGGTTGACAGCTTGGATTCTTTTTAAAAGTTAGGTTAAGAGAGCATGTGGAATGTGGTAAAAACCATTGGTTTTTGAAAAGAGCTAATGGGAAAGCCCCAATCTATCTATCTTTCTTTCCTTTCTTTTCTTTCTTTCTTTCTTTCTTTCTTTCTTTCTTTCTTTCTTTCTTTCTTTCTTTCTTTCTTTCTTTCTTGTTCCTTCTACCTCTCTCACTTCTTTTTTAGTTGCTTAAACAATCATAACTAAGAGTAACAGTTTGCAAGAGTCACTCCCTTTAGAAATCTTGCCTATTCTTGCTCTGAGAGGGCACCTGTATACAACTTATTTTGACCAAAATTTTCTTGAAATCTGGAAACAGGTGTCGGGCAGAAAACTAGAAAGGTGCTCATTTTCAGTGTCTGGCCTTGCTATTCTGATGGTCTCGGTGCTACCATACAGGGTCTGATGCTTTCTTAATAGTTATCCTGGCTTGGAATCACTCTCCCTACCCAGACCTGCTTTCACCTAGATTTCTCTTCCTTCAAAACCCGTAGTTTCCATTCTTGTGGGAACTGAAGTACAGGTGGGGAGAGGTAGAAATGTAAGGTTATAGGATCAACCCTGGGTTGGCTTGGGTTGTGAATCAGTGGAGGGTGTAAGGATGGAGTGACCACCCACCCAAATCACAATGATAGGGGGTGGGGGAGGGACTGGTGGTACTAGAAGGATCCTAATTCTAAGTGGGCTGGCCAGTCAGTTCATTGAGGGCCTTCAGCAGAAGACGGAAGGTAACAGCGCCAGTATTGATACCAGGGGCGCTTGGGAACAGGTGTCTCCTCATTCAAACTCCACATCCTAACCCACCAACAAATCCTCTGGCAACACTTCCCAGAGATATTTAAAATCCAATATTCTCACCACTAATACCTGGTTGGAGCTGCCACTCTCTCTTATGTGGGTATCAGAACACCTCCTACCTGGTTTTCCTGCATCTGTCTTTGCCACACACACTTCTCAGCCTCAACTTAACAGCCAGAGGAACCCCATTCAAACCTGATCAGGCCATGTCACTGCTCAAAGTTGCAAAGTAAAATCCATCTCATGGTCTACCGGGCTCTGTAGGGGCCTCTTGGTTCCCCTCATCTCTGTGACATATTTTCTCCTCTCTCTCTTCCTCTCTCTGACCTGATGCAATGGTCTATCTACTGTTTTCCTTCCCACCTCAGTGCTTCGCTCTTCCCTCCGGCTGGAGCACCTTCCCCTCAGAGAGTTGCCTGGGCCAATCTTCCAACTCCTTCAGGTTCTTGCTCACACGTCACCTTCTGGTGAGTCTTCCCTGACCACACCTAAATGCAGCACCCCCAACTCTGGCTTGCTCTGGCCCTCATTTCTGCCTTATTTTTCTATGTAGCATTTATCACTGCCTGATGTACTATATATTTTATTTTTCATCTTATTATCTGTTTCTTCTCAGCAGAATGTAAGCACATTTGCTTTGTAATATATCTGCAGATCTTAAAACAATGCACAGCATATAGCATCACAATAAATATTTTTTTAATGGATGAATGAATGAATGAAGTTCATTATACAGGCCCTTGTAATGAGAAGGGGAACCAGACAGCTCAGAGAGTGTTGGCGACGGTCAATGGGATTTTCAAGGTCCCGTTTCAGGGACCCAAGGATAGGCTTTTGGGAAAACAAAAGCAAATTTGATATCATCCATGTTTCTCAGGTGTTCACAGTGGAAGGGTCATGTGTAGAGTATTATCAATTTGCCCAAGAATGATCAGTGCTTATAGTCAAATAGGCTGAACACTGCCAGAGGCTGGCACTTTAGGACTCTGTACCTTCTGCGAATCTCTAAACAATCACTGTTTCATCTGTCTGTCCATCCATCCATCCATCCAGTCTTACAATAGTTATTTATTCCATGGCTTTTCAAACCCAGCCCTTCATGCTCAGATTCTTCTGAGCATCTCTCCTACAGAACTGTGTGTTTTTGTGAACAGGAAGCCCCATATCATTAAATCTTGAATTCTCCCATCCCATAATATGATGCCTTAAATAAGTGAATCTTGGACAACAGATTGTGCCTTGTTCTTTTTTTTTTCCTGCTTTCCTTTCTTTTTTTTACATTACAGTTGACATATAATATTATATTGGTTTCAGGTGTACAATATAGTGATTAGACACAGGCCTCGTTCTTTATAAACCAAGCAAATGAATAAATTAATATAAAGTGCCTCCAAATTTTTCAAAATTAGAATTGGAATCTTACTATCTAGCACTGAACACTCTCAAAATGCTGCCCACGATTTGCTAATTTAATGGGTGCACTCCAAACAAGATGTCTGATCTCCCATAATCAATTCCTTTCTTTGGCACCTTGATAAACCCAAATCTGGTTCTTACACTGGAAAAGAGGCTTTGTTTCCTATTTATTCCATTAATTCCTAGGGTTTTTTTTTTTTTTTTGTCCATCTTACTGACTTAATTTCTTTCTTGCTCCCTACTCTACTTGATATTGAATCACTGTTGCCTTTTTACACATAATGCTCTTAAAATGGGTGTGTTAAGTGCTCTTCCAAACGGATTTTAATTCCTCAGTGTTTTAGTCTGCTCAGGGTGCCATAACAATACATCACAAAATGGGCAGCTTGAACAACAGAAATTTATTTTCTTACGGTTCTGGAGTCTGGAAGTCTGGGATCAGGGTGCCAGCGTGGCTGGGTTCTGGTGAGCTCTCTCCTCCTGGCTTGCAGACAGCTACCTTCTTGCTGTGTCCTCATATGGCTTTTCCTTGGTAGATGCAAATGGGAAGAGAGATCTTTCCCTCTTCTTTTTTATAAGGCCATCCCTCATATTGGGTTAGGATTCCACCTTTAGGACCTCATTTGACCTTAGTTACCTCCTTAAAAGTCCCATCTCTAAATATAGTCTTGGTGCCGGGGGATAATTTAGTAATGGGAAAATGTGGAAGTTCTCTTGTTCTTTCCTAGTGAAATAAGACCAAAAAATTTTTTTATTTCTCTTATCAATAATTATTAATTATTCATAAGTTGAAAATAATTATTGATAAGACATGACAGCTTCCTCACCGTGTCAGGCTCTAGGCAAGCACCCCAAATGCTCTCAGATATGTACAGTTATCTCCCCGTTCCCCCCCCCCCCCGCCCGCCACAACTCCTTGCATAGGGGATTGAGACTCTGACTTATTTAAATTTATTCACAGACAGCTCTTTTCAGGTCCCTGTGCTGTTCCCAGGCTGAAGTGCTGGTATTTTGATGTTTTTCACCCATCACCTGTGTCTCCCCATTGAGATAAACTTCTTCCAGAAGAAGCTGCCCTTCTTGACAAATCTGTTTTGCGTCTGTGCTCCACTGCACAGGCTGACCTGAAAGTGACGAGAACTGACAAACTCTCTGAACTTGTCCCATTGGATTTGTCTAATGGGCCTTTCTCTGACATAGATGAAAAAGTCATTGACAGAAACAGACCATTTACCATGAACCTGAGCAGAGGTATAAGCAGCAGCACATGAAATAGGGCTCAAAATAAAGCTGAGAAATTCAGGACATATATGATGGGCCCAGGGAGATCAACTGCTTTCAAAGGCCAAGATGAAAAGGATGATATTGAGTTTTGCAAACCCAAGTCATCTGGCTGGTTAGTGAGAAAGCCAGGCCCATTCCCCACCTCTCTCTCCCTATAGTCCACCAGAGAGAAGCTGCTCTGCGGTTACTTGGGGGTCGGGCTGGCTTTCAATAGGACATTCTAGGCCTAAGGGACTGAGTTCTCTTTCCAAGGGTAGTAAGACCGAAGAGGAAAAAGTACTATCTAAAAACTTTCAGCCAAATAGATTCCTAGTCTTTTGGTAGAACCCATGTTGAAGAAGCTTTGCAAACAGGAGTCACATCTTAGGGGCGATATTTTTAGGTTCTATAATTAACACCTAACGTGAGCATCATACCAACTCAGTATTGCCTTTGAAAAACCTTTGTATCACCCATAAACCATACAACCCTGTATTCTAATTTCTGCCCACACCAACATTTTTAAGGGAAGATGTCTGGCCTCAGACCATTCTGCCTCTAAGGGAGCATCAGATCCCTAACTTTGAATGAGTTCTGGGTGGAGAATGACAAGGGTTCTTGTTGGGCCTCAACTTTTACTTTATTCAGTTTTAACATTAAGCCTTGACAATCTTTGTTGATGATAAAGGATATGTTTATTATTTTGAGAGTTAAATGGGATGGAGTCAATGCATCGAATTGAGGTTAGGGCTGAAGTCTGATGGTTGGCTTATGCTGAAATCATACCACCCTGCTCTATTTTCTTTAAGAAAAGTCTGTAGATGACCCTGTGGATATATGAAGGTGAGGTCTAGGTCACCTCTTAGAGGCTTATATTGGCTCAATGAAGAATTAAAATGGCTTTATCAAGGCAGTTTAATTTACTAAAATATTGAGGCAATTAATCCCTTTAAAACAACAACAAAAAATTAAAAATTCAAACCATGGTAAGAGGCTCCTATACCAAAAGATGGTTGATTGGTTGGTTTTCAAACAGGAAGAGAAGGAGATCTCAATAGCAACTCAGCACCAGAGTGTGGACAGAAAAGGCCCCAGAGGAACAGGGCGTGAGCAATGTGATGGGCCCTGGATGAGGAGAGAGAGCACCACCGAGGGGTTCTCCATAATAGGGCAATGCTGATGGACTCGGGGAATAGAGATACCTGGCCTTGACTTTCATTTTCCAACTCCCCTGTGGTCTTCTCAACACTTCAGTGTCAGTGACCTGCAAGAGCTCTAATGTGGGAATTGCACAATGAGCCAGTCCAAGTTGGGATAGGAAAATGAGGAGTGCTGTCTAACCTTCCCAGAATCCCCACCCCTCAAGGGGGAAAGCAGCACTGTTTAATTAAAGACAGACACTTGTTGCAGGTTCAAGGAGGTGATTAATAGCAAAACTGGCAGAGAAGTCCAAGGTGGAGCAGAGACAGGAAATGAAGAACTAGGCAACAGAGAGGCTACAACTGTGGGACCCAGTGGAAGAGTGGACTGAGACTAGCGCCCTTTCTCTCAAATGTGCTTGAGCGGACCTGCTAACTCAACTGCCTATGGGGACTAGCCAGTAGCATCAATGATGGAAGGGACTGGGTGTAAACTTAGAGCTAAGCTCTTTCTAATGTGATTAAATTTGACATCTGCTAAGTTACCTTGGCTTTTAAAATATTGTGAGGATGAGTTAAAAAGTGAAAAAAAAAAAAAAAAACACTTCTTTGGGGTTTATACTGCTGCAGGCTTCTGGGCTGTGGCCACCCTACTGAGGAAGGTAAGCCTCTAAAGCGGGAGTGCCATTTGCTACGATGTGGATTGGGCTTATGCCTGTTTGCGTTTTGAGGAGGCCTGCGAATTAGCACTGCCTGCTCACCCTCTCGAGGGGGGATTTATAACCAAGGGCCTGTGGATCATATTCAAAGTAGCATCCTTGCCTGCCCCACAGGACACAGCTCAGCCTTTGGTCACTCCAGAGATGAGCAGAAAAATGTTCTATTTATTTAACATTTCAGGGCATTAAGGGAAATGCGCACTCAGGCTTCTGCCAGCATTTCTTAGTCTGCCACCACCGAGGCTGACTCATCTCTGTCTAGGTCTGGGATCTCCTGAAGGCAGAGTCTCAGTCAAGGACTGCATGCAGAGAGATATTCTGGATCCAAGCCCAGGAAACAGCAGGGAGGCAGTGGGGAGACTGAGGCAAGACAGGAGGAAAAGCCAACACACGGGTGCGTAGTCAAGGTCTCTGCTTAGCTATACAGAAAGGGATGGGGCATAGAGCCATTGGCTCTTGTCAATCAGTAGTTGAAGGTTAGAGGAAGAACATTATCCCTCTGAGTGTTCCCTGTCCGAAGTTCCCACAATAAACCCTGAGGAAGAAAAAGCCCCAAAGAAGAAAAGCAGAGAGCATGAGTGGTGGGAACAAGCTTGAGGTAGGCACTGTCAATGTGAGCTGAGCTTAGGTCGGGGGGGGGGGGTATGATGAGGGTACCCAAAGTATCTGCTACCGCTACCATCACTATTGCAAAAAGTCAGGATCTATCATTCTTGGGTTGCCTCCAATTCTAGTCGCTGCTGATCTTGACCTGGGCTTGGCTTCATGATCCCTCTTTTGCCCGGGCCCTGTTGCTCATTATATCAGTCAACGTCGCCTGTCCTAGACTGTGGTTACCTACTGGGCTTTCGTATTATTCCCTCTCAAGGCTTCCCACTCACTGATATATGCGGTGAACCCAGCATGTAGCAGCAGCTCAGGGGAATGGAGTTCCCTTTTTTATTTCCTAATGCCTTTTCCTTTCCCTACTTCCTTTCCTCATAAAATGCGGAAGTCTGTCAGGTTTAAGTCCTTTAGACTGTCATCTTCTTTCTCTCAGCCTCCCCCTCACTAACTCCCCTACCTCAGGAATCACTTGGTCCCCAACTTTAGTTCTCACCTCTGTGTCACCACTTCTATCAGAACATCTTCACGGAGGGTCTCTCCTTCCAGCTCTGGCCCTGTGTTCATCCTCACCCACCTAGAATCACCTGGCTATTTTGATTCTAACTCAAGCTTGAGCCCCTCCTCTGTTGTGTGGAATCTTCAAAGCTCGAACATTTCTTTCTGGCTGTCTCCCATTTACCCCAGTTGCAATATGCCTCAAAATGCCCTTGCTTTCTACTGCCACCCCATTCCTTCCTCAGTCTTCCCGGTGTCCTCTGTGTCCCCAGAGGAAAACAAAGGACTGACTCTCTATTTCCATTCATGCTGCTGTCAACACATGTCTACATGTGTCTAAAACCCTGGAGCCATACTTAATTTCTCAGCCCCTTTGGAAGGGGCAGTCCATGTGGCAGTCATAGGCCACAGTGTGGGGTCAGACAGAGGTAGTAGCAAGACTATCTGGGGGGACAGATTAGAAGGTGAATAGTCAAGTTCATTTGGAAGGATCATAAGAGATTGGCTTGTGTGACCCTTCATGTTACTGATGAAGAAACTAAAGCCCGGAGAGGGGAAGAGCATTAACAAAGGTCACTCAGGTAGTTCACACAAGAGCTGGACCCAGAGTGACATTGCTCTCTGCCTTCCTTCCCAGAGCCCTTTTCACAGTGACACAATCAAACAAGGAGCCTATGTCAGGAGATTTTTAAGTGCAAGGAGCAGAATACAGAGCTCAATCAATAAAGAAAAGTTATTTCATGTAAATGAAAAGTTTAGAGATGAATGGTTTCGGGAGACTTTTGAACCAGGAGCTTAAGGACATCGACAAGGACAGGTGGATGGAGTGCCCTAATGAGTCTAATCTTGGCTGTGTAACCCCTGATCATATGTAAGACTCAAATAGATATAAGGGCCATTGGAGATGGGGAAAGAAGACAGAGGTTGCTTCAAAGGGCCAGTAAAAGTCACTGCAAAATCCAACAGGGGATACAGGTGGATAATTTAAACTGATACTGATGAAGGTCATAGCCAGACATTGTTTCAGTACAATCACAGTGGAGGTCTGGTTTGAGGGTTGAAGCTAAAGGGTTTATGAAAGCCAGAGGGAGCTCTGGGACTTTTTGACAACTAACCTTATATGATTAATCCTTTGGTCTAGCCTGTTCAGAGGAAAAGACTATCTTTTCGGGGTGGCCTGGGACTCCCATTGGAGTATGTGGGCAATTCTGCTGTTTCTACAGGGTAGAGAGGGGGAAGGAGGTGGGAGAGCTGCCCAGCCAAGACCTAGACCTTCCCTCTGGATAACTGTATCCCTCTGGGACCTGGTGAGTGATCGGGACCCTGTCCCCTGTCCCTCATAGTCAGTAAGACCCAAAGTTCTGCTGGTCCTTCACAGCACCTGTGTCATCTATCCCTTCCTCTTCTCACCATGGCCAGCCCTCAGCTCAGGTGTGAGTTGTCTGGTGTCTTCGCCACTACCAACATTTGCCAGCTGGTCTCCCAGCCTTGCTTCTCACCTGCTCCAGGGCATCCTGTCCTGTGGCCCAGGGCACTCACCTCCAGCACCAGCTTTGTTATAATGTCATTCTCCTGCTCAGAAGCCTTTAGTGAGTCTCACCGCTTTCAGGTCCAGGTCCAAGCCTCTAACCGGGCTAAAATATCACCTCCTCTGAGACCCCTTCACTGCGGCCATCATTTCCACCTGTGAAACCCAACAGCACTGAGTGTCTGTCCCACTGAGTTGGAACCTCTCAGCTTTTCCTGCTTTCTGTCATTAATTATAGTTTATGTGTCTGTGCTTCTCATTCTGTCTCTGTGATCCTGGAGGACAGAGATGTTCATATCTATTGCCCAATGTACTATCTGTGCCTTGTACTTAGTGGATAAACAAATAGTATTAATTCATTGGGGTTGGACTCTGTGGCTTGGAATCTTGGAATTAAGACTTCCTTATTGTGATATTTTAATACCTCTAGAAATGTAGGTTTGAATTATGAGATAGGAAGAAGATAAATGGGAGATATTTTCCCACCCTTTTCTTATGATTAATTTTTCTTGTCTGAGTGTAGACCAGCATCAATATCTAACTTTCACTTAATTCACCGGAAGATGCACTTAAAACCTAACCAGTGTGCATTCCTAGAATCTAAATGGGCATGTGGATTGAAATACATGTCATGTCTCTAGCATGTAGGCTCAGAGGAGGATTTCAAAAAACAACACACGTACAGGCAAAACATTCATTTAGGGCCAGAACAGTTTTAAATGGGAGTTTTTGAAGCATTAAAGAAATCTCACAGGAGTGCTTTTTGTTGACTTGTGTCCATTTAACTGTTCTCTAGTTAGGAGGCTGAAAGTTGCTGCCCAAGAGGTCTCCGCATCCCTGTCCTGGAAATGAGTGGGGGTGGGACTTTCCATGGCAGGGATACATTTCAAATACGACAAGTGTATGCTCTGGGAACTCGGGAAAGAGGCTCCTTAAAGTGATTTTTGGCTGGGACAGGGGCATGTGGGGTCTGACGGGATCTGAGGGTCTCCTTGTTGTCCCAGAGGAGACCAACATAAAATGGAGAGAATCGGGGGTACCGCTACTGTGGGGAGTTTTCCTGCAGCTGGGGTTGAGCAAGTGCTGAACCCCAGTTTATGTTCCAACCAAATGGAACCTCATGCTGTGACCAAAACAGACTGCTCCGATGTGGTGTTGATAAAGAGGCAGAAGGCAGAAGCCACCTTCATGCCCAGGGACAGACAGGCTACCCGAGTGAGGGAGGCTGCTAGCAGGAATGGAGGAATATGGGACAAGGAGTTAATAGACCTCTGCAGTGGAACAATTCACTAAAAGATTAATACTTTAAAAAGATAACTTCTCTCCTGTTACTACTATCTGAAACACTGTGGAGTTATTTCATCTGGCCTTGGTGGGTAAGGGTGCGGTGGTGCCTGTGGGTGAGCAGACACTACAGGGACAGGTCCTGAGTCTTCTTGTGTCAGGGACAGGTCTGCGTTTACCAGAATGTTAGGCAGACAGAGCTAACACACTCGATCCTGTGACATGAAAAAATCAGAACTGTTGTTATGGACTGAATCATGTGTTCCCCAAATTCATGTTGAAGTCCTAACTGGTAGGACTCAGAATGTTATGCATTTGGAAATAGAACCTCTAAAAGGATAATTAACATGAAATGAGATCATATGAGTGGGTTGTAGCCAATGAGACTGGTTTCCTTGTACGAAGAAGAGATAAGGACACAGACATGCAGAGGGAAGACCACATGAAGACACAGGTAGAAGGCGGGTGTCTATAAGCCAGAGAGAGGCCTTAGAAGAAATCAAGCCTGACAACATCTTGATCTAGAACTTCCAGCCCCTAAAACTGTGGAAAAGAAGTTTGTGTTGTTTAAACCACCAGACTGTGGCAGCTTGAGCAGGCTGATGTATTGCTAAGAAGGAGTGGAAGGAGATAGACTTTAAATGACAAAGCCCAACTTCTGGGCAGCGGAGAGTTTTAAGATGGATGAATAAAGGAAGGAATCCATTTACTCATTCAGCCCATACTTTTACTTCAGACCCTTGGAAGGTGGTGGCACATAGCCGCTCAGAAAAGCCCCTCCTTCTCCCCACCCCCAGTAGAGAAAGTAAAGCCTACCAGGTAGGCTTAATGACCTCTGGCCGCCCGCAGCTGGAGCCCCGTCTCTGGGAGGCAAGGATAAATCTGGTGATCTACCGATGACTAAACTCCTAACCATGATCACTAGAATGAAATGACTCTGATCTTTTCAAATTTCCAGCAGATCTGCTGTTAGCAGAGCCATTGTTAGCCCTGAACTTCAATTTCTCAGCTTGTATGTAATCCTAATTCAAATCGTGAGTGTTCAAAATAGAGAAAACATTTAATGCCCTTGTGTTGCTGCTTTGAGCAATGTGCAAGGCCCTGGTTGGCCTGCTGCATGGAGAATGGACAAGCGGTTTGATCACTTAGAGGCTCTTACAAGCTGCTTTGCAAATGGCTCTGGCAGGTGGTGCGGCATAGGGGGAGGGCTTGCAGTCTGTCCCTGGAGACTCGGAGAGTGTCTCCGGGTAAAGTGCCATCTCGCAGGCTTGAGAAGCCCAAGCTCCTCATACCCCCCTTTTCAGCTCATTTCTCTCTCCTGACTCATGTCTGCTGCCTCATTTGAGTTACTGTGCAAACATTTAGCCAAGAAGCCATACCAGGCCTTGGGCTTATTTACGACAGCCCCAGGAGTTTGTAGCCGAGGCACTGAGGCAGCATTCCACCCCGAGCCTTCTGGTCAAATAAGGACACAGCGAACCACGCCTTCCATTCCTGGCAGTGAGGCGTATGCCTTAGATTGCTGCGTGCTGGGTGAAACAGCCTCCCATATGCAGGGCCCATTCTTTCCTGGTTCCCGGTGACTCCAGAGTTGTAGAGCTGTGGATTAGAAGAAAGATGTGCAGAATACTGTGCAGGGAGGGGCCGGGGGTGCTGGAGAAGAGGGCTCCTTGTTTGTTCCCCTTTCTGGGCTTCCTGCAGGAAGTTGATTGTACATTCTTGTGCTTCTAAGGCAAATGCGATTTTGGCATTGTGTATGTCCTGTTTGTCAGGAGGGAGCCTTCTAGAAAAAACCCTCAAAGGGGCACAAAACAATGTGGTCACTCTAAGACACCCCAAAAAGAACCTCAAAGGAACAAAGGAAAAGAACCTCAAAGGAACAGCTGCTATTCCGGAGGAATGACCACAGCAGAAATCAACCTCAGAGGGGAGTGTTTGAAAATAAGGTGGCCGTGGCAAGGTTTCTCACTTGGAAAGATTTAAGGGGTGCTTGCAACCAACCAGACCATTTGAATTCACTCTCTGAAGGCCCCTTTTGTCACCGTGCGAGGGACAGAAAACATCTCCACACTAAATCCCTGGCCAGGAGGAGTTTCTAATCCAATGATGGGGGCAGGTAAGATTAAATGTAAAACAGCTCTTTGACAATTTAGGACCAGTCAGCACTATGGGTGGGGTTTGGTGACCAGATGAATCAGACCCTTCTGGAAGTCTTGATGCTGTGCTGTTACTCCATTTGCTTAATAAATTATAAACTTAATATCTAAGCAGTTAGACCTACTGTGTTCAACCCCCCAGGGACAGAGTGTCTGGTGGAGAGAGCGTCCAGAGTGTCTGGTGACTGTGCCATCTACTGGTTCTTGCACAGAACCCAACCTGTCCGTAGAGTGGGCCTCATGCTACCAACTCTACTTTCCAGGCAGACAGGAGGAGAAACAAATTCACGGGCGTGATGATGCTGGAACACTGGAAGTGCTTTACAGGCATTTGAAGGCAAGAAGGTAAACAGCCTTCCATTTCCTCCCTGTGCATTAGTGCTCAGCAAGTATTTGGATGATCGTGATGGGGAGGATTTCTAAAGGAATCCCTCTGGGGCAGGGGTGGAGAATTGTTCTTTATAAGATAAATATTTATAGCCCATATAAAGAAGCAAAAGGAAAAGGAAATAGACCCTCAGCTTCCCATAAATATTTTCCTATCTCTTGGCCCTTTCTTTTTGGAGGCATTTCTTTCTGTCCCATGGTCTCCGCCCCCAGCCCTTTACTTGCTACTCCTGCTTTATCTCCGGACAATTCTTCCCTGGATTCTCCACTCACCGCTGTCCCCAGGAGTTCAGGAGCCCCTGCTCCCACTGGCATGCTGGGTGCAAAGGGCCTGCTGGTGGGAGCTACTTCTCCATTGTTTAATCAGCTTCCATCCCAGCATTTCCGAGAGGCTTTCGGATGCACATACTATCACAGCTTGCTAACAAGGGCCAGCTCTGCCTCGCTCCACTTCCCGTCCTTCTTCTCTGTCCCCTTACTTCCCTCCCCCACCACACAAGCTTTATCTACAGATCAGCCTTCAGGACCACTGGGGACATGTCATCATCAGGAACATTGAGAGGCCACACGACTTGCACGGAGCCCAGATCCTGGCAGGCAGGGTGGAAGAGATGTGAACTGTCATGTATACACCAGGGATGCATTTGTGAAGGATCCTTTTTGGAGAGGGGTAGAAAAAGAGGAAACAAAGGAGGACAAAAGGAGAACGGTGGACAGCTCAGGACCTCACTTCTTCATTGTCCATTTCCAAATGAGATGGCAAAGCTCTGTCGAGTCCACTGGGGCTGTCTCTGGCATGAGTCAGCAACCAGTACAATTTACTGCCAGTTGATTAAATTAGCATTTGTTATAAGCCAGAAGGGAAGGGGTGGGGGGTGCTGTTGTGTGCAAGGATAGATGGAGAATGAAGAAAATCTTCATGCCTTTTGAATTATTTATGGCCAGGAACTTTACATGCTAAAACCTAACCAGACTTGATAGAAAGAGCCTGGGAGGGAGCCTCTCTTCCCTTAAAGCCACAGAGCACATGCTTTTGGTCCCCTGGGAGGCCCAGGAGAGGGCTAACAATGACAGACTGTAGCGGAGAAAGTGGAACTATTAATTTTATAGTGACCTTGAAAACAGAAATGCTGCATAAAATCCTGCTTCCACGAGGCACAGGAAGGCTTAGCTTTCTCAGTAACCTTTTGAGCGATGGACATGAACATCTGAACGCATTCCACTTTGATTTTGCTGAGTGGGAACACGGGATGACTGTCAGATCAGTGGACAAAAGATAGGTCTCTTCGATCTTCCCCTCTGGCTCCTAGCCAGATGGGAGAGAAACAAAGAGTCTGCCTTCCTTCCCCCACTGCTGTCCCTCCTCCCTCCTTTCTCTCCTCCTGCCTTAACCACTTCGAGCCAATTATTTGGATAGAGTCTGCTGACTGTTCCTACATTTTGGGAAATCATGTCCAATTGTTTAGGATATAAAATTAAAGTGATTCAATCCCTCCTTTTGGGAGATGTGTGCTGCAGAAGACAGTGAACTCTAGGATGGGTGGTGTGCAGGGCGCCAGGCAGAGTGGGGGGAGTGTAGGTGCAGGGGAGCGGGTGGTGCAGGACCTGGGTACCAGGATGGCCTAGCGAGCATCTTTTGTTATTGGCTCTTCTGACTGCTGAGAACAGCAGGACAGCCCCCATGCCAGCCCAAGGGAGCTGCCTCTGTTCATTGTCAAGATCTGAAGCTTTTGTCTGTGAGCCCCAGTAAAGAGGCAAACTGTTGGGGGTCCTCCCATAGACTCATAGCCTGCTCCAAAATAGCTTCAGGAGAGGTGGGGTTTCTTTTTTGCACCCAAATGGCTGCTTGTGGACCACACTGTGATCCAAGGTTTTCACTGAACTAAAGTATGCAGGGCCGTGTGACTCCATCCCAAGAGATCCAGGAAGAATGAAGTAACGGAGGAGTGGCTGAATGAGAGAAAGACAAAAGCAGCGTGGCAGATACAGGGACTAGAGTCAGACAAAGAACTGGCACATGTGCTTTGGCAAAGAAGCAAGGAACATAGTCATTTCCTTGCTTTATCACTGCCAGCTCAATTTACCCATCGTATAAATATATAACAAAAATAAACTGAACCCAAGAGCGACCCTTTAGTAAGAGGTGAGTCATTTCTTCCGGTTGTTAGTGGAAGTCCTACATTTTCACCTGTGCATAAGTGAAACAAAGCAGGTGGTGTCTATTGCAGTCCTTGTCCATGCAAAAGGAGTCAACGGTGAACACCTGGAATTTATAATGGAAAACAGAAAGGAGCATAGTGCTGAACTCCACCGTGGGGTTTCCCCTCCACCCTCCACCCCAGCACCCAAGGCGATCCATGTACCCGGGCCACAGAGGAAGGGCTTGGTTCTTGTAGCCCAGCTACCACATGATGCCCACTCCTCCCTTAACTACACTAAAAAGTAAATTGAGGTCAGTTTTGTAATTCAGGCAAAACCTCCCTTGAATTACTGAGATATTTCAGGCAAATGCAGATTTCAAAAAAAAAAAAAATTAAATGGCAGAGTTTGAGTTTGGGAACTCATTAAAAAGCAGTGAGATTTCCTGTGTTGCATCAATTATAAACAATTTGGAGGAAAGAGAGGGTGCTTTTTTTCTTTTAAAGAAATTATCTGGAAAATTACAATGGGTCTTTTCTTCCTCTTTTCTGATGAGATCTGGACAGGTGATGTTCAATACAATAACCTCATTAGGATGTGTTTAGGTGATAAAACCAGGAGAACAAACCAAGAAGCCCAAACCCTGCCCTCAGGCTTGCCTCCAAGACACCCTGCCTCTGACAAGTCTTTTCATCTCAGGCATTAGTGTCTCCCCCACCCCTTCCCCCCCTGAAATAGCACCCATCCCCTTTGCCACTTGTCTACTTTATAGGAATGCTCTAAAAATTAATATGCGCTGTGAAACCAGGAGAGTCTCAGAAGAATAACCTTATCTCAATACCAAGCATTATCAGGTTTGCTTTGCCTGCCACTCTGAGTTGGCATTGGTATATTGTTCAGAGTTTTTCTAAAAATCGCCTTTGTTTTTTGCCCCCCAGGGCCAATAATGATGGGAGATAGTGTACTGGAATAAATCCAAGAAAGGAACATTTTTGCTTGTCTGCCAACTAAGCCAATAGGGTTTGAAGTGACTACGATCATTTTAAGTGGTTCAATGAATGTATAAGTTATGTACTATTGAAAAAGCGTCAGTTGCTGCCAATCTTTCCTTCCTTGCCCAGGTTTTTCTTAGTGTTTAAGATGGTACGGAGAAGAGGATGGAGTTTTGAGTCATGCTGAGGAGCTATGAGATTTCACTCACCAAATGTTTCTAGAATCTACTCTCACCCTTTCTGTCCTTAGTACCCACCCCACTGTGATTCAGTCTCTTGCTGTCTCTTGCTTGGATGCCTAAGGCCACCTTGGAACTGGTCCTCTTGACTCCAGTGTTACCTGCTAAGCAATTTGCCACACTACTGCCGAGAGTCCTTCCAGAAGGCAGGCTTTGCCCTGCGGATGCCTCCCTGGCCCGGAAGACAGCCCAGGCTCTCCCAGGGGAGGCACTGCTGGGCTCTGTTGACACCCTGGCTGCCTTTGTGGCTAGTTCCAGCTCCTGCCATTCCCTGCCTTACAGACTCTTGTTCAGCCAGAGCAGACTGCATGTGCTTTCCCAGCCCAGACACGCGATTTGCCTGTGGGCCTTTGCTCTTGCTGTCCTCTCCGCCAGGAGTGTCTTAAAGCCAGCAGACAAACACAAACAGAAAACAAGAAGCGATCATAGCTCCTTATTCATCCTTCAGCTCTCAAATCATGTGGCACAGACTCTGTCCCCTTTCTCCCCTTCCTTGCCTTCTTCTCAAGGGTACGCCTGTCTTCTGAATCCCCCCACCCCTCACCCGCTCCCCCAGCCCTCTTTTTCCGGGGCGAGGCTATAGCATAAGCTGATATGTAAGGTCATATGGATCTTCATATATGCTTGTCTACTCACTGAACAATGAGCTCTTTGATGAGGGGGAGCCTATTTTTTTGATCTTGTATCTTGAGCAATACCTGGCTCAAGAAGGGATCTATTAAATAGCTAAATACACACTTTTTAAGTAGCTTCTAAGTGTAAGGCACTGTGTTGGGTGTTTAGAGAAAGTCTGCTAAGTATATCAATGCATACTTAAGTGAATTCTTTATTTTCCCTTTGACTGAATGGTCCAGAGTTAGGCAAATAATTAGCAGTTGGGGGGAACCCTATGTCAACAGCGGGCCATCTGGCAGTGTGAAGTCATAGCAGGTTGCTTCTCTTTGCTGCCACCACTCTGGGGCCTGGGACTTTCTTGTTGCTGTGGCCTTGGGTCTGGAGACCTCCCCCTTCTCAGGAGTTCTCTCTGTCTTGCATTCTGTTGCCATGGCAACAACCCACTTTCACTCTGGACTTCCCACATGGGAGAGGGAAACCCTTTGCTACCATGGCAAAAACAGTTATTTAAAGGGTTATTTAAAATATACATTGACAAGGTCAATCATCAACACGTTATACCAGTTCCGCAAATTCCGATTCAGTGGTAGGATAGTTCGTTAGGTGTTTCTGGCAGCAATGAACAAAGGATTGTCAGGATATGAGATTTGGTGTATTCTTTGTTTAAATGTCTGTCTCTGTGCCTGTTGTGATTCTATTTTTGACGTGCAAATAATTTTTGTTCTTGAAGTATATGGGAAACCTGTTTCCAGTCAATCTAGTATATCCAAGAAGAGAGCTAAATGTCTGTTGACAGAAGGAGGGCTGAGCGATCTAAGGCTGAGGAAACCAAGCTACGACCACCTGTCCAGCACTATAACCGATCTGTTAAGAGATTATGTAGAAGCATAGTAATATACGATTTAAGTACCTTATTTGGGGTAGAGTTAGCTTAAAAAAATTGTCAGCCAAGTTGATTTAAAAAAAAAACACCTTTATATATTCAGGTCAGCAAGTGCAGATATATACTGCAGAGCCTAGTTCATTATTCAGTGACTGCAGAACGGATGTAAAGATTCCATATGCTCTAATGGAGATGTCTCGCTCTGGCTCCTTGAGCCCAGGCTTCCCGTAGCCGAGTATCTCTTTCCTTTGCTCCCAGGGACCTTGGGATTTCCTTTCTAGTTCAAACATGAGCTTACCTGAGTTCTTTTTGTCTTTTTAACCAGGCAGCTTCCCTTTTCTAGTTTTCAGCTTTTAGCCCCAACACAGACGGGGGACTCCGTTTTATTGAAGAGACAGACCTCTGCTGAGTTGCAGCGTGGAATGCCATGGTTCTGTTTTGCCTCTTCCTGATGCCTAGGTTCCTCTTCGATCAGATATGTCTTGCAGTCCAGCTCATTTGCTTTCTCTTGAAGGAGCCAGACATGATTCTCATTTATTCACTCACAACCAGCTATCACCATCACACGGAGACATGTGCATGATCATTATTAAACCTGGGGCACCACATACTCAGGCATGGGCCAGAGAGGGGTAGGGATTTGACTGGCAGGCTTATCTGTGACAGAATTGATCAGTAGACAGTTTTTTTTTTTTTTTTTCAACAAACAGGAAGGTAGTACTCTTTTTACTAGGCATCATCCACAGTGGTTGCCCTGGGCCTGATCATATTTAGTTTCTCATGACTCGACACAGAACCACAGCTGATTGGATTTGGCAAGGGTGGGGGTGCAGGGCACCTAATAGACTGATCCCATTGGATTTTGTCCATTGGGATTCTGAACTCAGAAATCCCAGGAAGACAGTGAACAATGTGAGGTTGGGGTAGCCACAATGGGCCATGTCCAGGCTGCAGGTGTAAGGGAGCAGAAACTATGAGTAAGTAGAGTCTGTTGGGTAGTGAAAAGGAGCACAGAGCATACAAGAAGAATAAGCTAGTCAGTGACCAAAAGAGAACAGTGTGGACACATAGAAGAGAGGGAACAGAAATGCTGAGAGAAACAGGGAGGTGGAGGGAGGAGAATGGACAGGGAAGGTAGAGGGAGAGGAGGAGAGAGAGGAGCAAGGTTCCATTCTCAGACACTGAGAACAAAGCCCATGGAGGTGTCCTACAGTGGCTAACACCGTTCCAGAGATCCATTTTGTCCTTTGCACATGGGGAAAGGAGAACCCAACTATGGGGAATATTGAAGACCTGTGGTCATCTTTCTGGCATACAGACTGTATTAGTTTGCTAGGGCTGCCAGCATGGCAAACTGGTTGGCTTAGCCAGATGTTCATTGTCTCAGAGTTTGGGGACCAGAAGCCAGACATGGAGATGCTGTTTCCCTCTGAAGGCTGTGCGGGCTCCGGAGGGGACTCTGGGCTATGCCTCCTTCCCAGCTTCTGGTGGCTTGCTGCCAGTCTTTGGTGCTCCTTGGTTTCTGCTTTGTCACCCTGATCTCTTCCTTCATTTTCACATGGTGTTCTCCCTGTGTGTGCATCTCTATGTCTTCTTTTTGTAAGGATACCAGTTATATTAAGATGCACCTTAATGGCCTTGTTTTTAATTTGATTATTTCTGTAAAGATCCTATATTCAAATGAGGTCAACATGCTGAGGTACTGAGGGTTTGGACTCCAACATAACTCATTTTGTTGACACAGCTCACCCACAACACTGACATATTTGAGTGACCTCTGGCGTGGCTTTGGGGTTGACAGGTTGGTGATTGGGCTTAATGCTGGTTTGCTGTTAACAGGGTATTTGTGAAGCAAGCCCAGTGACTGTAAAGACCGTGGATCATACTGTCATTACCTCATACCCTTAACATTCTCTTGGCTTTTGTAATTTCATACTTTCCTGTTCTTTCTATACTGTCCTCTCTTCCTTAGAATTCTCTGCTGAACCTCTAAGTGTTGGTTTGGCCCAGGACCTGTACTTTGCCCTCTTATCTTCTCTATCTGTGTCCTCTCTTTTGGGAATCTCATCCAATTCCAAGGCTTTAAATATCATTAGGGTACTATCACTCAAATTTATATTTTATGTCTTCAGCTCTGATCTTCCCCCTAAAATACAAACTTATACGTTCAATTGTATATTTTTTCTAGTCATATTCACTTGGATTTCTAATAGACTTGTCAAACTTTTAATGTCCAAAACTGAAGTCTTAGTTTTCCCCCATAAGTGTGTTCCTGACCCTGTTTTTTTCTCAGTAAATGATAGCTCTGAAGTTCAGTATAATCCTAGGAATCCTCTTTGATCCCATGTCTTTCCTTGGCTCCCTCCTGCATTCAATCCAGCTGCAAGTCTTACCCTAAGATCTCTCTGGCGTCTGTGTATCTCTCACTATACCTGTGGCCCCCATGGTGGTCCAGGCCACCAGCATCTGTCACCTGGATGACCACAGTAGCCCCCCCAACTGGTCTCTCCCCCTCTTTTCTTATGAGCCTAAACCTATCCTTTCTGATGGTGTCCAGATTCACATAGGTCAGATCTTATTCTCCACTTTGCAATAAATTCTCCAGAGGTCCTCATTGCACCGGGAAGAAAGTACAAGCTCTTTCCTCTGACCAAAGGGCCTACCTCTGCCCATTGCTCTCCCACTCCTTGTGTAAAGCCTCCAGGTCCCTCCCTGCCTTAGGGCTTTCACTAGTCATTCCCTCTTTCCAGAAGGCTCTTCTCTCACATGTAGAGTTGGCTTAACTCTCTCTTGCCATTGAGGGCTCAGCTCAAAGGTTACTTCCTAAGAGAGGCCTCTCTTTCTACCCACATAAAGCAGAAATCCTTTCCCCATTTCACATCCTATCTTCCTGATTAACTGTAATCCTAGCCTGCTTATCTTTTAAAAATTTTTTTCTCAGAAAATAAAATTGGAGTTTTAGGAGGAGCAGAGCATGAGGCTATGGGCATTCCATCCCATGTGAAATGTCTTGTTCTAGTCAAGAATCTTCAGTGGCAAGAACCCCAAAAGTTGTAGGACAAGTTATAAAGGTATGCTATTTTGTATTTTGTATTTTCATTTTGAAACCATCAATAAGAATAATTTAAAAGATGCTGTTGAGCTTCATAATGTCTGACTGAAAATCAAATTCCGGAGGTATTCTAATTCCCACTTGAGCTTTTATCTTATTTTTATTTGTTCACGATGTGTGTGATTAAGTGATAGTAAATGAAGGTATATATTCACATGTAATCTTCCACTCGCCTGAAATTCTCAAAAATTGAGCATTTTTAAAATCAAACTTGGTGGAAACATTTGTATTTTATAATTTTTAATCAATGAAGTCTGTTTCAATTGAGTAGGCTAACCTAGTGAAGGAGATAAACAGACATCTTGGTTCACCTGCTATCTTTTTATTCATTCACTGTGTGTCTCCTCCCACTAAAAGAGGAGCCAGGAAACACCAGGTATGTTGTCCTACTCATTCAGTTTGCATCCTCAGAGCCTAAAGCCGTGCCTTGCACAATATAAGCATCAATGCTTATTTTTTGAATGAATGAACAGAGTTCCTGGGCAACTAAAAGTTAAAATGTCTGTGATGTATCAGTCATGGTTCAAGCCTTTACCACCAGGATTCATTTTGATTCTCATAAAACCCATTAAGGTAGGTGTTGTCCCCGTTTGACAAATGAGAAATCCAACACTTTGGGAGACTAAATAAGGACATTGACCCACAGTTTACAAATTATAGAGCTGAAGTTCTAACTGGCTTCCTCATACTTTCTACTATGACACAAGCTGGAGATGGCAAGTATATGACATGTCCAAGTACAAGTAATAGAAATAAGAGTGTAAGCAAGTTATTAAAAAGTATTAAGAGCAATGTTTAGCTCTGGGTCAACTAAAGAAGATACTCTTTTTGATCTAATCTTTCTATAGCTGGAAAAACTCATTGAAGGATTAAAGATTTCCACAGTAGAAGGCATGCTCAGTACTGATGATCTGAAATAGAAATTTTGAATTCTAATAAAAAGAAAGTTAATAAAAGGGAAAAAACAGTGGAATTTTTTTTTGTACTCTTGGGATTCAGAACAAAGGGGCACATTGTAAGTCATGACTGGTGGTGGTGGGGAAGTGGAGAGGACACGAACGGTTTTCCACGAGACTCTGTACCTAGCACAGGTATATTCAGGCGTAGCACCATGGTAGGTGCTCAAGAATATTTGTTGAGTGAATGAGTGAGGAGAATTGGTTACCGTGTATGAGTCTATATAAACACACCTTCCCTCCTCCCATGTGCTCTTTGCTATGCTCGAACATGGAGCTGGGGAAGCCTCATATGGCTAGGGGGCTGGAAACCAGTCAGGAAGGCATAGGCAAACTCCAGTGCTCAAAATGTGTGAATATCCCTCCCCCTTCCTGGTCCCCAGCCCTCATCACCCCCATGCACATTTACCCCTCTTTTGCCTGTGAAGGAGTGAAGACTTGATGTGTTACTATGTAAAGATCATCAACTCTCTTTCCTATTAGACTCAAATGATCCAACATCCTTTTGTATGTTGTAGTTACATTTTGGGAGAGCATGATTTAATCCATGATATATTGTATTCTTGGTGATAATGAGCTATAAAGAAGGGGGTCCTGTTGTAATTTATTTCAATAAAGTTCAAATTACTATGTAGAAACACTAGAAATAGTCTCATGAATAAAAGAAATAAAAAAGGAATTTATGAGATCTTTACATTCCCTAAAGAAATAATTCAAGTACCAAAAGAAGAAACTGCATTTAGGTAATCGGAAAATCAAGGTGTTAGAAGAAGAGCTGTTGTTTTACAAGATCTGCAATAACCACTTGGAATGCAATAAAAAGTGGGAAGGGTGCCAGGTCACAGAGAACTAGTATCGTGAACGAATACAACCATTTACAGATGAAATTATCCAGGTCAAAACAAACTAGGCGATTCAATTTACGAAGGATGTAAAAGACAATAAGAAAAGATACTTTATATACCCCACAGAAAAGACCCAGGGGAAGCTCTGCCTCCCGATTTGATTTGGAGATGCCTGGGGTGAGGGAAGCAGGGCGAAACCAGGGAGAAATTGAATGGTAACATCACAGCTGTGACAGAGGCCTCACTGGGTCCCACCTGGAGCTCTGGCGCTGGGACGGCCCTTCAGAGACAGCCTGACTGAGGCAATGGGTGCGGCCTTTGTACCCCTGCATGGACCAATTAATTAGGTGTGTGCTGACCCCGGAAGGGGCTGCGTTCTAGAGCAAGGCAGCTCCTTTGGCAATTCCTGGGAAAGGACTCAGCTATGAGCCACCCACAGCTAACACTTTTGGCATTAGGTGAATGAATAGCTTAGTCCTGAGGCAATGGTGGGGGTTGAGGGGGTTCTAAGCAGGGCGCCTTAGTTGTAGTCTACTAAAACCAGCACTGAGGGCTTGAAAAGAAGGAAGATGGAAGAATGTTGCTTAACATAAGATATTTTCTGTTATGTTAACTTATATTTTATGTTATTTTAAGGCCACTACAATGGCCTTATTATAGCTCTCTCACTTTTACGTCTGCCCCCCTTCAGATTACAGGTGGAACATTCCAGAAATGTAAATTCAGTCTTGTCCTCCCTCTGCTTAATACCCTTCAAAGATTTCCCATCTTACCTATTATAAAAGCCCAACGCTTTGACATGCTCTTTAAGTGGGGTGACCGTATTATTTATCGTGCAAACCAGGACACTTTGAGGGTGAAAGGAGGCACTATCGATAATTAAACAGGGACAGAAATCTAAACTAGGACTCTTCTGGGCAAACCAGGATGCATGTTCTCCTACCTGTGAGGCTCCTGTTAATGTGGCCACCCCTCACCCTCATTTCACCTTTTTTCCCAAATCCACTCCCCTTTGCCTTCCGTTAGGTCCTAGACTGAATGAAGCTTTCTCAGCCCTGAACTTTGCATTCCTTACTTCCTCTGACCTACCTGGTAAGGCTGGGCCTCCCTCTTTTGTTCTTCACATCTCAGCTGAAAATGTCCTACTCAGAGAGGCCTTCCCATCTAGTCTTTGCCATAGAATCTGATTCTTTTATCCTTAGTCCTAACTACAATCTGAAATTACAGTCACTAGATTTTAAGCCCCGTAAGGACATGAATCTTCCCCATTTTGCACACCAGTGTATATCCAGTGGTTAGCCTAATGCGAGTTCATACCTGTTTGGTACTCAATAAATACAAAGAATTGAATGAAGGATGAATGTGGGAAAGTCTTTTGAAACAAAAATTGTATGTGATTGTGTGTTTGTTGTGTGTGTTCAATGAAAGAGCCAAAGACCACTGGGAATTGTCTATGTGGCTGCTGTCCCTGAAAATGTGGACCTAGAGGAATGCAAGACATTCAGCAATCAATCTGCAAACACCTAGAGGACCACAGGCTGTGGGATAATAACCAGCAGTTTAGCGATGAGGAGATATTGTCAGAACACTCTAATTTCCTTTTAAGACAGAGGGACTTTCAGCAAAAGCATTTATTAAGTGTCTGCACATGGCCAGGAGGAGCCTGGTGGAGGTGGAGGGGCTGTATTCAGCCGTGAAGCATCAGATTTAATATGTGTCTTAAATCTGATTTTGGTTCTATGATAATTTCCTTTCACAAACCAAGCAAATATGAGTTCCTTACAGTAAAAGATGGTAAAATAATTACAGAGTTAAGCTAAGAATAATTATTAAAGCCTTTAGAAATTTAAAAAACAACCCTAATGATTAAAGGTGGAATTATTTTGAAAGGGTGACCTTGGCTCGGATCATAAGAGGCTAACTTTTCGGTGCTCTGCTTCCTAATACCTGATTGTCATGAAAAACGGAATTGCACTCAAGTCAGCAGGTGCTAATTGTTCCAGATTCATTCATAATGCTTGCTTCGAGAGAGGGTCCACATGAACTACCGGAAGAGCAAAATTAAGTACTGATGTATTTAAATTTAATACATCAAGATCAGAACTGCAAGCAACAGTCATGCCCTTTTAGGAATCAAAGTCACATGGACATTCCCAAATATCAGTGCCAGGTATTACAACCTTAACTTTCAGACACGGACAACATTTTGGGTCAAGCTAATACAGACTCATCGTAGCACCCAGCCATACAGACCCTGCATATGTGTGAACTGAATACAAAGGAGCTGAAAAATTCCACAAAGATAAATACTTAGAAAATCTTAAAGGTGATGTCCTGGGAGATAAGACCCTTGAAGGGTATGACTTGTCCCATCTATGGCAATGGGAAGACCACCAGGAAAGTCCTACCAGCCAACGAGAAGTCCTCATCAGAAAGGTCAGCAACGGTGCCACTGAACTGGCCTCAGCAGCAGCATCCTATCCTATAGACTGGACCCCAACCCCAAGAAACCTTAGTTTGGGGAATGTTGAAAAATGGCTCTACTAGCCATTGATCTGTCCACTAGGGGTTAAGATGACGACAGCCTGGTTACCAGGAGAAGCCATGTATACCACCGATGATAGGAGGTCAAATGGGATTTAACGTTCCTCAAGTACTCAACATTTGTGAGAATTTATTTGTGGTACTGTACTTAGGTTCTAGGATTCAACATGAATAAGACAGACACCATCTTTGTTTTCATGGACCTTATAATTTCCAGAGACTCTGTATCGACTAACTTGATGGGTCATTATATTTCTGAGGCTTTGGAGAATTGTGGAGTTTGGAGAATAACTGAACCTATGAGAACAGGGATGAAGAAGGGTGGGGGCAGTTAGTATAGAGTAATCTCAGCTACCAGTGACAGAAACTTGCAGGGACAGAGAGTTCAAAAAGGGATTTTACAATCCATTTTATGTTCTAGAATTTATTATTACCCCAAAGGGAACAAAAAGGATTGAAATGTTTGCCAGATTCAATGGTTTCAGGAAGGTTATTATCTTCTGTAGCAGTCAGAAGCATTCAATACAACTGACCACACCCCCTTGCCCATTCTGCCTTCTTGCTTTTGGTGATACTGTATATGCCTCCTCATGTGCCCCTTCCTTTACTGCCTGTTCCTTCTCAGTCTCCTTCGCTGGTTCCTTCTCAGCCGCTCACCCCATAAATTGGCATGTTCCAGGTCTCTGTCCTGGGTGCCCCTCTCTTCTGGTCACTGTCCTCAGGTGACCTTATGTGGTCCAAGGCTTATATCATTTTTATGCAAGTGACCCCCAACCTACTGTTCCAGTGCTGACCCCTCCCCAGGACTCCAGGCCCACAGGGCCCTCCACACACCTGGTGTCTCCTGGTCCTAAGAGGCTTCCTAGATGCCAGCTGCACCCTGCCCGCAAGCCTGCCCCTCCCCTAGTCTCTTCCATTCCAGTTTATTTGTTCCTGAACAAAGATCTGGATTCCTCTCCATTACCTTCCACATTCAATTCATCTCAAATCCTGTCCCTTCTTCCCCTAAAACATACTTCCTCAACCTCCATTACTGTAACTACGGCCCAGGCTAAATTATTGGAGGAGCCTCTTAACTGATTCTCTCCTTCCACTTTTGCCCCTTAATAACCACTCCGAGCCCATCAGCAAGAGGGATTCATTTAAACATTAATCAAATTGTTACTCTCTTGTTTTAAAAAAGCGATGATAGCTTGCTTAGTGCATTTAGCATAAAATCCAAATTCTTTTCCTGCCTTAAAAGCACCACACGCTCCATCCCTTGTACCCACCCTCCTCTCACCCCCTCCCGCCCCCTCGCACACTTACTCCTTGCCCTTTCCCACTGTGCTCTAGACATCAAGGTTTCTTTCTGTTCCCGAGACAGCCCATATTCCTGCCTCAGGGCTGTTACACTCGCTCTTTGCTCTGCTTCGAGGGCTGTTCCCCCAGTCTTCACAGGACCCCCTCTACACCGACATTCAGCTCTCGGTCTAAATGTTCCTTTAGTGAGGCTTCCCTGGCCATAAACCTAAAGCAAACACAGTTACTCTTTACCATGTGCCCTCTTCAATGGTCTGTACATTGCTTACTACTAGCTGATATTCTAATTATTTATTTACTCAGGTATGTGTCTGTGGCCCGTCTTCACCTGCTGTAATGCAAACTGTAAGGGAGCAGAGATGCTGCATCCCCAGAGCCTGGAATGATGCTGGTCACATGGCAGGAGTTCAGCTGACATCTGTGGAATAAATGAGTGTGTCAACGTTTGAAGAGGAGTGTGACACCCCCTATCATGCATGCAACCTTTCTCTTAAAGGAGTAGGTGTATCAGTGGGCTATTGCTGTGAAAACAAGTCACTCAAAAACCGAGTGACTTAAAACAACAAGTATTTATCAGTGCTCACTAGTCTACAGTTCAGCTGGGCAGTTTGCTGACTCGGGCCAGGTTCTGTTGATCTTGGTGCGGCTCATTCAAGTATCTGTGGTCAGCTGGCAGGCTGGCCAGAGGGCTTGCTCTACGAGGGCCTCACTCAGAAGTCTGAAAGCTATGTGGCTGTCAGCAAGGATGACAGTGCGACTGTCCAGCAGTTCCAGCTTGTTTGCGTGGTAATGGTGGGGTTTGAGAGGAAGAGCAGAAGTGCTCAACGCCTCTTGAGGCTGAGGCTCGGAAGTGGCCTACCATTACTTCCATCATATTGTGGTGGTTGAAGCGAGTTGTAAGGCCAGCCTGAATTTGAAGGGAAGGGAAGTTAACGTCCCCATTGATGAGAGGAAATGCAGAGTCTCCTTGTAAAGGTGTGGCTACAGGAAAAGGTGAAGCACTGAGGGCTTTTTCCCAATTTATCTACCACATTAAGGATGACGGTAAAGCTGGGCACCACCCATTGCCACATGAGGGCATAGGGAACAGGTGTGGGGCCCAGAAGTGCCTTCCCTTCAGTCCATCGGCACAGAGTTGGCCACAAGATCTAGCATGTCTTTGGTCGCACAGCTGTGGTGCCTGGGAGTAGCAGGACCTCTGGGTACACTGCATCTGCACAACTGTGCAAACACATCTGTGGCCACTGGGAGCCATGGCACTCACTGTTCTCCCTGATTCTCCTGCCCTCTCCTGGGCCCAGCACCCGATGCTGTGCTGCACTCAGGGCTGGGCCTGCTGAGGGGCTGTGGCCTCTGGATCCCATCTCAGAAGGCAGCAAGCATCAGGGCAACTTTCAGCTCCAGACTGCTCCCAACTTGTAGCCATCTGGTGAAAAACAATGTTAAATCAAAGGTTGTTTTTTTTTTTTTTTTTAAATAAAACTCAAATGACTCAGAGTGAGAAAGCCTTGACACAGGCATCTTAAGAAAATTCCTTAGAATGTGGGAAAAACAGCATGTTCGGCCTTGCCCGTGCCTTCCCAGCACAGAAGTACATCTGCCCCTTGGGAAATTCAAGGCAAAAAGCAAAAAGAGAAAGCATTTGTCTCTACAGAGAAGTCCTTCTATTTTTCCAAAAATATACATGCTGTTTTGAGTTTTTAACAGTTACGACATCTAGAGGATCTGAAGCTTGCCACGGAATCACAGAATTTAGGAGCTAACTCTCGGGGGTTAACACTCCTTCCACGTCCCTCAGTGGGAGAGCGTTCCCCTGTCCTAGCTTCCTGTCCAATTCTTCCCGCCCCTCCCGAGCAGCCTGTCCAAGTGTCAGAAGTTCTCTCTCCACACTCAGATGCAGACAACTTGTGTTTCCTTTGAGTATATTGATTTCAGGCAGGTGAGAATGGATGTAGCAATTCAGCTTGACAAATATTTAGATCTGCTGAATGTCCTTTAGAATCACCTGAAGTGAATGTTTCCTTTCCTCAACCATCGTACTCTGCAACTGACCTTCCCAGTATAAAATATGCAAACTCTTTCTAAATCTCATATATTTAAAAAAAAAAAAAAGTTCTAGGGCCATAGTGGCATGATCTCTCCACTGGGAGCCTAGCTCCTTCCTGTACCCTGAGCCAATTGGATTGGAAACATTGAAGTGGCTCAGAAGTAGGACCCAGGTCTCTGTGCTTGTGTGCTTGTGAAGCCTTTCCAGCCCTCTTGCAATCCAGCATAGAGAGAAAAAAATACAATGACTCCATTCCACCATATCTGAAGCTTCTTGCTCCCCACAGGCACATTCCTGAAAGCAGCAGTCACGGACAGAGAGCTCCACCCGGGTCAGAGTTGGATCACACTAGACAGTTTGGGGCACGTGGGTGAAGCAGCAGAGACTCGGTGTTCTCAGAGCCTCTCATTCATGATTCACGGCTCTTCAGCCCAATCTGCAGTACTTGCCCAACAAGACCACAGAAGGAAACAAACTGTGAGGTTGGAGGGCCCGGGAGGAAACTAGAGGCCTGTTTGGGGTGATTAGGGACAGGAAAGAAACACTTCGGTATGGTGGTAGGGTTTGCTTGTCATTTGGTTGGAAGTGGGTAGAGTACATTAAAGCAGTTGAATCTGTTCAATGACAAAACTTGCATTCAGTGCAGTGAAGACTAAAGTCTTCCTGTCATCTTTGCTACCTCAATGGAAGCCTTTGGATAGCAGAGGTGGCTTTCATGATGGGTGGACATGGTGGGCACCAACTGTCCCCTGATCCTCTGGGTGGAGAAAGCCCACTTCCCTGTAACATTGGAGGCCCAGGTACTTGATGGTGCCCACATTACTGACCTGTGATTGCTGGGACAGAGACAGGGTAGCAGAATGGATTTTGGTAGACCGGATATCTCCTGACACCCTTAAAAACAGTCTAGAATATTTGGTATTCTGATATAACCAATAGATCCCCAAGCTTTACCAACAGGTGAGCAAGAAAAAGGTCCTAGCGTGTTTGGTGCTTACATTTCCACCAACTTCAGAAAAGTTTGCAGTTTTCCTCTATTGTACCTTTCACCGATGTATATTCTTAAGGGTCCCCAAAGGGACTTTTGTGGGCTTATACATCAGGCCAGTCCTCTGGCCTCTGGTGCTCTGAGCTGAGTCACCCCTCTCTCCCAGCCTCATTGACCCTGGGCTGGCCTCTTCCCTCACATCCACCACTCCTTCTGAATCTCACAGGCCTTGACAACATGTTGACATCAAGTAAATGGTGTTTGAGGGTGGTTGTCCTAAATACGTGCAATTGTTTACTGCAGCACAGGCTGGATTGTCTTTACGTCCAGGACCAGGGCCGGCATCATGCACCGCAGACAGGTGTTATACAGGGTTAAACAATTCCTTGTGCTTCGAGATTATTTATAAACATGAAGAGACTCGATGACTATAATTACTTAGTAGTGTAGGGATTAAAATCTCAATGAACAATATTCTAACTGGATTGGAAATTGGAAATTTTCTATGGAAATTTGGTTCTTTTGAATTTCAGCTGCATGCACCGATCACTTCCACCCCTACCCTCCCCATAAGTGGAGTTGTATGCCAATATGGGAATTCTCCTATCGACCTAAATATAACAGTTTCCTAGTATTCTCAAATCTCCTCTTATTCTCCTTTCCACAGAGAGAATTGCTATGCATTTTGCTTGTCTTTTTCTGCTGGGCCCTCTGACACCTCCTTAATATCACCCTCTGCTCTTCTCACAGCACCCGTTGTGTGGAACAATGTGGTTGCTTAGGGCCAATAGGGGAAGGGCAACTCTTGTAGTACAGGGGGTCAATAGTGACTTGGGTGGCCTCTGAATAATGAGCTAAAGGTCGTTATCTCTGTTTCTCACTCTAAAGCTGAGCAGTAGCAGCGTCACAGCTGACCAACCAATCAATTATCCATTTAGTCATTTAATTAGAACCTACTGCATGTTCATCACTTTCCTTGGCCTTGTGGACTATTAGACATGGTGCCAGTCCTCAAGTTGCTCATACACCAGTTGGAGACACAAAAGTTTCACCCATGAAATAATTAGCAATCCCCTAAGTGCTCAACCGCTCAACAACCCTGACGAGAGAAGAGGGGGATCTCGGTGTGGCCTGAAATGGGAGATCGGCTTCAGAAAGGAGATAGCACAGAAGGTACAAAGAACCTGAGTCCCAGAAGTTCTTATTCCTCCACATCCAGTAGGAGTAAACTGAAGATGGCGGTTTATGTGTGAGAGGCCAGTGTTGGGTACCAGTGGCCCTGATATGGTTTCTAAGAGTCAGCCAGCACTGGGATTAGGTAGGGAAAGAGGAGTTTGGACACTTGCATGACTTTGAGTGAGCACCTCCTTCAATTTTGTGCTCCGGGTGTCACTATTGCCTCAACCTAGTCCCAGCATTCTATTGGTCCTATTACTTAGACATACAAACTCTCTTTCTATTTCATTCTCTGACTCTGTCTTCTCTTTCTCTTTTTATTAGTATTATCTTTCTCCCTCCTGGCTGTTTCTCCATTATTTCTCATGTGTTCTTTTCATTTCCTTCCTATTAGTCTGTCCCTAGTACTCTTCCAGTGTGCTTCAGTGATGAGCTCCAGACATGGTTGGATTCTGGTGTAGGTTGGTGTCCAGAGGTCATGGGGTGGGTATGAGCAATGACCGAGACCTGCTTTGTCATCATTATTTTAACACTGTGATAACAGAGCATATTAGAACTCATAAGTCTTTGGATCTGGTTTTTAAGAAAGCCTACGTTCTTTTTATTCAAGAACTCCTATGTGAGGGGTAAGATGATTTAAGTTATATGAAAAAAATTAACAAAAGGAGATTAATAAATTTTAAATTCTTGACCAAGAAATGCTGCCAGACATCTTCCCTTTGAATCAGAAGCTCCTTGCTTATCTGCTTTGTTCTCCACTGACCCTTCTCCACTTTATCTCTAGCACCTAGAATTGGGCTTCATACATGTTAGTTGCTCAATACATATTTGTGACATAAATGAATGTATGGTTTTAAGAATTGAAGGAGTGTTTAGCAAATTAGAGATGAAGTCTGAAATGGAAGCTATGATTCAGCTCAACACCCTTGACCTCTGAAGTAACAATTGGCACACAGACTGGGTCTCATCTTGTAAACACTGCTGGCCTCAGTTCCTTTGTCTGTAAGTGAATGAGAAACAACCTAGAATATCCTTCTACTTAAAAAATTGTCCATTTACTTTCCAACATGAGGTTTGGGTGGTCCTATCGGAAATGGCTCCATTTGGTTTTGATTTTGAATTCGTTGCCTTTGTCCCACTTCCATCTCCACTTGGCGCCTGGACAGCCCTTGGGTCGTGGCTTCAGAGAACCGACAGTGGATGGTATCAGCCAACGAAGTCTTGCTTAGGAGCTTGGGGGACAGAAGTAACTTTCTCATCCATGTTTTCACAGTTTATGTTTATGTTTTCTTAGTCTTATTCTGTATTGCTATTGGTTACAAACACTTAATGCATAGATTGTTCTTTTGGTTCTTGCATTCCTGCTTCTGTAGTCATAGTGATTTGATAAACAATGCAAATCAGTGCAGCAGCTACAGATGAAGTGACCTGAGAATTGGAGTCTGCATGGCCTAGAAGGAAAAATATACATTACAGTCCCATCTCCACCCACTGTCCTCTGGGCCCCTCTGGGTAAGGTGCCTGATGCTTGCTTGGCACAGTCTAGATACTCAACAGATGTTCATGCTTTCCTTTTTTTCAAGAAGGAGGAAGCTATCTTCAGATGCTAGAGTCTGATTCTATACCTGTATATAGATAAAGAGCTGGGATATTACACCTGAATAATCTTGGAAGACTTTACCCTGCCCCTCACTGTCTACTAATGTTTTCAACATTTTCTTTTTTCCACTTGGTCAGTTTCTTCCCTTCCATTTTAGCAGTTACATTGACTTATTTTCTGAGCTAGAAATGGTGATTATAGGGATGGTGGCAGCAAAGACACAGAGAGGGGTATGTGGGAAACAATTTCTTTGACCTGGAATAAAACATAAACCTAGTTATGAGACAACCAGTTCAACCTTGAGTGTGAACAATGGCAGCAGCAGGTGATTGCTTGAGATAATATGGGGAAGATTTCCATTGTTTAGAATGGGGGTTGCAAATTGGTGGCCTGGAGTCAAAATCGGCCACAAACATGATGGTTTAAGCAAAATGTTTAAAAACATTTTTGCCAGGTAAAGCCTAGGAGAAGTCTGTGGTTCTCAGAACTCCCTATTATCTTGTTCTGGACAGGTAGCACACATGCAAATTGCCTCTTCCCTTTTTGGAGCTTTTGTTAATGGTTCATACTCTGATGTCAGATGAAATTCCTTTAATAGGGGTTCTCCCACCAAAAGAACACTTACTGACTCATCACCAGCTCCCTTATTCTTCATCTCAGTATTTCCCAGAGCTGTTTAGGCCAGCATCAGAAAATTTGATGACCACGTCTATGGACAGTAACCGTAAAAATTAGCATCCCAATTGACTACTAGAAATTGCGTGACTCCACGTTTCAAGCCTCTCCTTCTTTTCCCTACCGTGTTAGCTATGTGATAAGCCAGGCTCCCTCTGTGTCAGTCTTCGCCATGTTGAGCTCTGTCAGAAACCTCTGGGAGCTCAGTGTGCAAAGGAGATAAGCCAGGGGCATAATGCTTGTTTAATAGTGGTGTGCTTGTGTTCTTGGCTCCTTCTTTCCCGCCCACTTCCCTGGCCTTTTGTCACAAATTCCCAGTGCTGTCTATACCACTCTTGGCAGGGTAGCCCACTGTATTCCTTTATTAGCTAGACTTTGTAAACCAGAAAAGAATGCCAGGGTACCATTTGATGGTGTTTTCCTACTAGCTTTTAGATACTCATATTTACTGGGCCATCACATTTTAATACCTTTGCAAATCACATTTTTGCCCTTTCCAAGAAGCTCTTCTTTTCTGGCCCATAGTTCACCACCCTATAGAGTTCCAAGACTACTTGGGTGTCAGAGCTTTTCCCTCTCCGATGTGGCACTACCTCCTCTCATCTCCTTTGTAAGGATGTAGAACCCCAAACCTTGGGAAGTTTTCGGAAAAGGCCATTTGATTCTCTCTTAAGGATATCAGAGGGGATTTCTACAGTGGACTGGGTAGAAGGTTGGGTTTCAGTACTACTTTAGTCTATTCCAAATTTTTAACACAATATGTTTATTGGGGAGCACTTTCAGGATCAACATTTTTAAGGGAGTAGACAAAACAGGATCCAACAGAGGGAGATATTGAATGGAAATGCAAACATGGAATGTTTCTACCAATTTTTTATAGGGCATTCTGGATCTGCCACTAATTTTCAGAGATGTCCTAAGACAGGGCAAAGGAGCCAGGTCTTTCTACTCTATACGGACCAGTATATTGATTTAGGATGCTCTCAGGAAGGCGGCATGAGCTTGGACCTATTCCAGCTTTTAGATTCTGAAAATGTGTTAAACGATGTACTGGATCCTTTGTACAGAGGGGTCCACATACATGCTCAAATGTACATTCCCACAGCCTCAGGGTTGATGCCCTAAGGTTTGCTGTGATTCTTGCCTTGAAGATATTGTCTATTGATGACACTGGTAACCACACATATTACTAACAGGGTGTTCACTTCAGTTAGAAGCCAGGGGACAAAGGAAGACACAGCAGGCCAGGAGGTAAGACTGAGACCCAAGAGGATCATGGAGGTGGAGGTGGAGAGCCCAAGGGTAGGGAATCGAGGAGACCTTACCTCTCTGAATAGAATCTGCTCAATTTTTAATTTTCCGCCTTGGGCATAAGTATGCCTTGTTTTATCTTTAGCTTCTACTAGAGGGATCTTAGCTTACCTTTTTCAGTCTCTCAGGCTGTTCACTCTGGGGTGCCTGGCCTGTGGTTTTAACCTTTTATCTTTCTTTGTGATGGTTGTTTTGAGTTTACAACTCATCAGATATTCCACAGGCACCCTGAGGTTTGAGCCGTCATTGAGGAGCCAGAGAGAATTCATAGCCAATTTCCCACTTTCCAGACTCACTGAGTGGTTTGAGAGAGAAGGGAGCTCCTAGCACATGGAGTGTGAATTGTGTGCATAAGCAACTGGAAACCCAGGCAACCTTAGCTCAGGGTTTCCTGTTAATCAGCTGGGTTTTCTGGCAGAGCAATAAGCAAATGGTATTAATGAGGTAGGCATGGATGATGCCACAGGAGCTCGTACAATGAGCAGGAGCCAGCCGCAGCAATGGTGGAGAAACAACAAATGAGGGGGTTATTTAATCCCCCTCCCTTCTTTTTCCAGGAGCAACTTTGGGGCTGATTAAAGTACTTTTCATGGTTCCAGGAGGGAAGTGTCTTTTGTAGTACACACTAGAATGTCAGTTCTCATTACTAAGTTCTGACGGTTCAAACGCGTTCTGAATCTCCCCAAGGCCTCCTTGGGGAGGCTCTAGGCAGAAATTTCAAGGAGCTTATGCCAATTATTTTCTTTCTATCTACATATTGGTGGCTGACCCACAGTGATCATGTGAGTCAGGTGCTATGAACAGTTTCCTTTATTTCATTCATGGCTCTTAAGATAGATAATACTTCTTTTTTAAAGCCTCTTTCTTCGTTAGCCTCTGCAACTGCATTTTTGTTTTCTCCTGAAGAGTAACAGGGCAGACAAGAGAGGAAATGAAGTAGCATTTTTGTTTGTTTGCTTGATTATTTTGGCAATTACTTAGGCCTTTTTCACACTGACTACCAAGGATTAGTAGGGGATGGGTAACATAAACATATTCTGTGGCCTCATTAGTGGGAGGCATTGTAGAGCTCTAGGCTTCATTGTTTAAATAGTCTATAATTTAGGGTCATTTTATTGTAAGTTACAGATATTATCCTGGCAACTCACAAAGGGGAAAAAAGCAATTCATTGAAGGACATGTTGTAGTCATTTAGTAAAAGCCAAAGCTGAAGACCAAGTATCAGAAGGTACTAGAACCAGAGAATTTGGGGAGCAAGAAGTAATGGGCAATCTCTGTAGGGAAGTACCAGTGTTTTGAGTTGACTTCAATTTATGTCCTTATTCTGTTCATGATTAAAATTCTCATGAGAATCTGCTTACTCCAGCTTGGACCTCATGCCACCGTTTGGCTATATAAAGTATGGAGACTTAACTGCTGGTTTTACACTGTTTACAATGTGCGAAGAATGCAAAGTGTAGCTGAAGAAAGGTGATTAGCTTCTGAACAGGCTAAATCAGCAGGTGCTGATCACAACCTGAAAGGTCACAGGTTGCCCTAGAAAGGGATGTCCAACGTTCCAATCTTGCATCGATTCTTGTCATTATTACAAAGTGGCAGGAGAGCCTGCTGTGAACTGAGTGTTTGTGTACCCCCCACCCCCATTTATAAGCTGAAGTCCTAATCCCCAACGCGATGATTTTTGGAGGGGGGAGCCTTTGGGAAGTAATTAAGGTCAGATTAGGTCCTGAGGGTAGGGCCCTCGTGGTGGGATTCATGCACTTATAAAATGAGGATCAGAAATGAGATCTCTCTCTCCTCGCCTGATGTGCACACGTCACAAGGGAAGGCATGTGAGGAAAGGACGAGAAAGATGGCCATCTGAAAATCAGAAAGAGGGCTCTCAACAGACACTGAACCTGCCTCTTGGACTTCCCAGTGCCTTGGAAGAGTCCTTGAACTCTCCCAGAACTGTGAGAAATAAACATTTGTTGTTTAAGGGACCCAGGCTATGGTATTTTGTTGTAGCTGCGTGAACTATGATGGAGCCGCTTTCTCCTTTTCCCAAAGCAGCCAGATGGACTCCATGTTGTCTCCTTTGGAAGGAAGATGAAGCACAGTTATCCTTTTGCATAATAAAGCGATCACTGAGAACAATCAGGTTGAGCAGATTCCATCCCAGCTGAGAGGAGAGGCTAGGATACAGGGTTGGCAAAGACTATCTTCCCAGTCTTTGAAGATTTTTCTTGAGCGGCTAGGAATGCGGGAGGGGAAGGTGATAACTCTCCAAACTTTGCTTCCCAGGCCCTTTGATCAGTTATTCTCCTCAGCTGATCACCCAGGCCTCTATCAAGTCTTAGCAGGCCTCCTGTGTATTATTTATTTGATTTAAAAAATTGTGTCATTTTCTTTAAAGGAGCCTCTGGGAATGAGCATAATTAAACATAGATTAACATGTCTGAAAGACTGAAAACCACCATAATGATATAGTGAAATGAATGCAAGCAGCTTAAAAACACCCTCACATTGTCGTTCTCTCAAAGCTTCCCGGTTTATAATGACACCCAAGAAGCCAAGTCTCACTGGAAATGATCAAACTGATTTTTAGGTTGTTGAATGCAGGCAGCAATTCTAATAATTGAAGAAGATTAATTTGGAAAAGAGCTTTCCTGCCCTATCAATGGAGGCATAAGGGGTATCAGTCAGATTTAAAGGAGGAGAAGGAAGAGAAGAAAGAAGAGGAGGAGGGAGAGGAAAAGAGGAGGCAAAAAGAGGAAGAAGGACCAGGAGTGGAGAAGGACCTGCTGCGACACCTTAACAGAGCAGAGGATTGATCAACACCAGCGATACTTGCTACGAGCCAGGCGGTGTTGTAGGTGAGTAAGACAGGAAAGCTGTCTAGTGCAGAGAGACTTGAAACACACCACTGAAATTCTTGCATAGAGTGAGACCTTCTCTGAAGGAAATACACAGAGAGTTACTGGGTAGCTACTCAAGGTTGAGTGATTGGGGGGATTTTCTCTGTCAACGTGATTTTGAGTTGGGTGAAGAGAAGAAAGCAGCCCTGCGAAGGCCTGGGGAGAGGTTCTCCCTGCAGAAGGAGTATTGATTGCAAAGGCCAGGAAGTGAGGCAGGATGGTGGCCAGGCTATGTTTCTCGGTGTCTCTTGGGGTGGGGAGTAGGAGATGGGCAAGTCAGGGTGTGGCAGGCAGTGACTGACACTGAGGACAAGTCATTCAGCACCCTATCTGGAAGGCTGCTTTGGGGTACCTCTATTAGTCGGGTACTTTTGGCTGCAAGTAACAAAAAAACCTAACTAGCAGTTGATTAAGGATATAAATTTAAAAAAAAATTAATGGAACAACAAATCCGCAAGTTGGCAGTTTCAGGGTTGGTGAAACAGATGAATGACATCAGCAAGTTCCTTGGACTTTTCTCTCCATGTTTTTATCTTTAGTATGTCAGAGGTGAACTGCCTCATGGTTGCATGATATACACTCCAGCTCTGAGCTCTGTGTCTTCACCTAGCAGCGGACCAAGCAGAAAAGAAGATGCAACCAAGAACATTTTCTTTGTGTAGCGTCCCTCCTGTTATCCGAGAGACTTCCCCCAGCAACCCCCAGCAGATTTCCTCTTCTACCTTCCTGAACAGGACTGACAAGATATGCAGCCCTAGGCTCAGGGGGAACAGAGGGTGTTAGTTCAGCTTGGCCCAGTCTGCCCAGCACAGTGAGTGCCCACCAAGTGGTATCTGCCACATGCTGGCCCAGATCTCCTTAGGAGAGGAACCCCGTGGAATAACTGAAGTAGGGTGGGTGGTCCGGAGGAAGCTGTTGTTTCAGGCTCATGTGGAGGAAAGGGGCCAGAATGGTCTTGACTGGGGTTTGGTGGGTGGCATGGGAGGTGAGGGCTGCTGGAGTGCTAGAGAGGACGCAGCAGACCAAGTCATTTTTGCAGTGCAAGATGGAGAAGGTGGGGGAGAGTGAGCTTGGAGGATGGAGGTAGCAGAGGTGCGGGGTCGCAGCTAGAGATAATGGTGCAGCTCTGTGCAGACCCTGTGGGTGCACATCCCAGCCTGACCGCTGACTCGCTTGCCACGCACTGCTCTGTACCTCATTATCTATCAAATGGGGTAATAATAGTGCCTGTCTCATAGGACCTTAGGACAAATAGACAGTCCACTAAAGCTCACCACGCAATCCTGGCATACAGCAAGCAGTCAACAAAGGCTGGCTAAGATTTCATTGTTATTCGCTACCACTCTCTTCTTCCTGTGTCAGATTATCCTGCATTCAGACCACAGAGGATCTTCACATGTGCTACCTCGCTGGTTCCTTGGTCACACCACTCTTCTTAAAGTACCTTCTGGCCACAAGCCTGAGAAAACTGTTGGTGGTACTAGGCCCCTGGCAAGGCTGCCCCATGCTCCTTTCAGGGAACGGCTCACCAGGGCAAGTTCTCTGGGGCTGAGGATGAGAGCAGTCTTGGCCGGCGCCTAGGTTAGGGTCCCTCAAAGAAGCTGCAATTTCTTTGATGCTCAGGGCTCAGGAGTGCTGCTGGCATTGCCTCAGTTGCTTCTCACTGTGCCTGGGAGGCTGGGGGAGGCTGGGGGAGGAGGGGAGAGGTGTGAATGGAGAAGCTCGACCTTTTGATTCATTTCCCGTCAGAATCTGGGCATCTGTGGGAGAGCTCAACTGTGTTTTATGTGAGGATTTTTTTTCTTTCTTTCTTTCCTTCCTTCCTTTTTTCTTTTCCCATCAACACTTGTCAGGGATTCAAGGCAAAAAGCCTGGCAAAGGCCTGGGCTTCTGCACCATCTCAGGCAAACGATGGGTCTAAACAGGGAACAGAGCGAGGCATTGTTCCAACACTGCGGAGTGGGAAAAGTAGGTCAGGGAAGAAAGTGCAGGTTTGACAGAAGTGGGAATTGAACTTGTCACCTCAGAGCCCATTGGTGTAGAAAGTGAACAGCCAGCAAGGGACCGGGAATAACCGAAGTCTGCTGCCGCGGTGGGGGCGGACACACGCTGTGAGAAGCCGCCTGCCGCCTGGTCACTGCCTCCCTCGGAGGGCCAGGCGCAGCCACCCTCCCCGCCCGCCCCCCGCCCTCCGGCCCCCCCACCCCCGAACCCCTACCCTGGGAAACTAAAGCAAGTGATGATTCTGGACGGCAAAGCAGCTGAGACTCTCTCTGGAGAGAATGCCAGGCGGCAGCTTCCCAGCCACCAGCTGCATTTGCAGGACTGGGAATTGAGACAAACTCCCCCTCTCAGACGAGGCTCTAATTACAATCAACATCACCTTCTAGGAAACTTCTTGGGTGGATGGCTACCAGCAGAGAAAAGCTTCCTCCTCACCACCCCTCTGGTTACTACTGTAGCCAGGGGTTCCAGCTGTAGCCTGGGAAGGAAAAAAAATACCTCTCTCAACTTGCCCAAACCTGCATAATTCTCGTTTCTCCTGGAGTCAAGAAGTGGAGCTATAGTGGATGCAGGGTGTTTTTTCCCTGACTCTTGTTCATTTCATTTTGGAAATACCTGCATTTTTTTTTTATTCTGGACACTTTTTTCCTAATATATACCTGCTCCTCCTTGCAGGTCTCAAAAGTCTTTCAGTCTCAGTAAGAGTGGCTTTGAACTGGTCATTTCAGACCTGCCGGTCACAGCATTGGCACCAAGAAGTGCAAGTTCATTGGTTGGTCCTCCATGGAATACTTTCAACCGGCACTTGGATCTGAAGAAACTTGTAGCTAAAGAGCACAAACCTCTATGCCTATCACCCGTTCCTGGACTTGCTTCTGCAATGAATGACTTATTTTCTCTCTCTGTGAACTGGGAATAGCATGGAGAGTAACAACACTAATTTAAAATGGAAAGACTATTGGACAGGATCCTAAGGCTCAGATTCCAGTTCTACTATTTATCCAGTCCAGGAATTTATCTAGCAACTTTAGGCCATTTACTGACAATCATCACCTTCACATTCCTCAGCTATGACATGGGGGTAATATCACTTACAGCACAGTTGTAAAGTTTCAACCAAACATAAATGTGGTTCATGTGTGAGAACACCTTTCTCAGGCCTGACACTTAGAGGAAGCCAAATCCAGGGTTTGTTTCCTCCATTTCTACTTGTTGATAACAATGAAAGAATTTCTGGAGGAAGTATTGGAGGTAGATATACTTAAGACTGTTTTTTTAAAAAAAAAGAATGGAACCGAGCATAGGATATGTCTTGACATCTAGTCCTGCAATGTCCAATACAGTAGCCACTAGCCACTTGTGGGTATTTAAATTAAAATTAATTAAAATCAAATCAAATAAAAAATGCAATTTCTCAGCCACACTAGCTATAATTGAGGGGTTCATGGTCCCAGGTGGCTATCATATTGGACAATGCAGATAGAGTATTTCCATCATTGTGGAAAGTTCTATTGGACAATGTTGAAAGAATTCTGCCCTGGTTGGTGTGGCTCAGTGGGGTGAGTGCCAGCCTGTGAACCAAAAGGTCGCTGGTTCAATTCCCAGTCAGGGCACATGCCTGGGTTAAGGGTCAGGTCCCCAGGAGGAGGCATGCAAGAGGCAACCACACACTGATGTTTCTCTCCCACTCTATCTCCCTCCCTTCATCTCTGTCTAAAATAAATAAATCAATTTTTTTAAAAAAAGAATTCTTATGTGAAGTACTTTACCATAACAGCAGAACAAGTTTCTTAAGCCAGAACCCAGATTTCCCTTTGCCTGGAACTGTACCGTCTTCTTTCAGTGACTTTGCCTTTAAGACGAACAGTATTTATTTCAAACTGTGACCAAGGAAACGTACTCTGTACACAGCGTGCTCACATCTTCCTTTCAGCCCTGCACGTGTGCACATGTGTTTCCTGACCAGCTCCCACTCTTCCTACCAAGCTCATCAAGGAGGAAGGCCTACAAGTACAACTTAGGTGAAAATGGAGCTTTCATAGACCTTACCACCCGCATGGCTTTGCGTCTGGGATATGAGGGAGAGAACACCACCACGCTCTGTAATTGTACTGCGGCATAGAAGAGGTGACTTTAATGCAGATAGGAGCGCAGCTTCTGCCTGCCTTCTAATAGCTGAGCTGGAGAAGAATTTCTCTGGGGGATAGGATGGGGTGAAGGAGGTTGTTGCTGTTGGTGGTGATGAGTAAGAAGGTTGGGGAAAAAAGAATCTTTAAAGAAAAATGAGTGTTTTGAAACTAGAAAGAGGGACATTTTCTAAATGTCAAGCTGTGTTAGCTTCTGGCTATCAGTATTAGTGAAAGGACACTTGGTGTCATTTTCCACAGGCGTGGCTGATACCCCAAGGACCAGTCACTGCAGGCTGCCGAGTGACAGCCCTGCCCGCAGGGCAGTGAGCACAGGCTCATCCAACTGCTCTCACTTTCTGTGATCCAAATAGAGCAGAAGAAGTTTCCTAGAGGGATTAAAGCGCACACCTGAATGACTCCAGCCCACTCTGGCCTGGAGAGAAGCAAAGTCCTGGTGATGGGAGCCAGAAAGCATGAAATAAGCTAAGGTTAATTTAGACTGCGAGGGAAGTTTGAATTATTCATCTTCTGACCTTGTACCAGGTGCTTTTCCCTGCAGTCTGTTACAGTTTCTTTTGGGGCAGTAGAGTCACACAGCTTCCTCAACTGCCTTTTAAAAACATGCCTTGTCCTCTAGTTTTAAGCAAAGGGATCACTGACGTAGGGCTTGTGTGTCAATAGCAGGCTGGAAGGTGCCTTTCAGGAGCACACAAATGTGGCCCAGCTAAGGGGAGGGAGGCAGCAGCCACTTAGCACGTCATTCCCATTTGGGCCGCCTGGTTGGGAAGGAGAAGAGGGATTAACAGCAAGAAGTGAGAAAAGCATCTGAGGGTTTGGAGAGGGAGGGAAGGAGGAGGAAGTTCCCTAGAAGATGTGCGATCTGTCGTCCTCAAATCATCAGCGCTCTTCCTTTTGTCTTTAAATGCCATTTCCCACGGAAAGTTCATCCAAACAAGAATAAAAATCTAGACAAAGCTTTATTGGCTTAAGTAAGCAGGAACATCTTGGGAAGAGGCTAGTGCCTACTCAAAGAAATCAGGACTGTGGACTGGTTGGCTAGTCTCGTGTGTTAGGGGTAGTTCTCACGTCAAGCTGCACTGTGAAGTGTCACGAAATATGCCAAGCAGTTTCTGGATCTCTGAGGCTGCTTTGGCTGGCATTTTATTTAGCTTGTGACATTTCTTACTGTAATCTGGTGGGCATCATGACTGCCCAAACGTGCAGTTGTCACAGAATTTAAAATCATGTACAAATACTCCTCGGTTCTCATTGCCTCTTCACGGCCATCATTCCTGACCAGGTTGCAGTGGCTGTGTGTGCGTAAGCCCGCGCTGCGTCTCTGTACCTGTAGAGGTGGCAGCTTCACGCGGAGCTGTGGGCACGTTTAAACGAGGCCTCCACGCAGGGCGAGATAGAGGTAAACCTTCCAGGGGCAGGAAGTAAGAAGTACCTACATTCAAACTAGGATTTTACCTTTTATTTGTGGCTGAAACTATGTAAAGTAGAGGTCACAAACTCAGATGCCTACAGGGGCCCAGGGAGATGTAAAGGACTCAAGGAAACGAATGAAGTGGGTTGGGAGTGAGGGAAGAGGCAGCGGGGAGGACTGTCGCAAACTGGAGAACACATGGCTGGCATAAGAGGAGCCGGTACTCAGTTCCAGAAGATCGGTGCCGTGCCGGAATGCTGGCACGGCATTTCCGGATGTACCCGTCATTTTGTGAAGTCTTTTCATTTTTTAAAAATATTGGCCTTAAGTGAATAGTATGACCCAAGCAAAAGCATCCATGGGCCAGATTCAGCTAGTAGAAACCAGTTTGCAAAGCATGATTTGAAATCATCTGTGACAAGGCTGGTTCCAGTACACTGGTTTGCAAAAGTAATTAGTTTCATAGCTCCATGATCCCGAAATCCCCTTGAAATGGCACTGGTATCCAACGAGGCCAAGGGGTGAACTGCATACCCCTTTCGTGTGCAGCCATTTTGCTAAGTACCTCTTACCAGCCCTTCTCTGTAGAGCTCCTCTGCCTGTTCCAAATATGGCCTGGTCCTTCTAGGGGATTGGAAATTGTGCTCTCCTCCTCTTCCAGCTAATTGCTTTAATGCATCCTGAATGTATCTAGGCTGCAGCCCCTAACCACTGGGTCATCACTTATTCACAGGCCTGAAGTCCCTTAAGCAGCCTCCTGCTGGCCCTCACCCTGCAGGGGGTTAATGTAGTCTAGTTAGCGAGTCAAAAAGAAAGATGACATCATTTTCATGTCAGGAATGAGGATGTGTGTTTGTGTCTGTAAGGGTTATGGGGTGCAAGGAGAGGAAAACCGACTACTTCTCTTACGAGGTGGCCCCGTGTGTCCCCCCCCACCCCCAGCCTTTGTCTTTTGCTTCCAATCCAATCTGGCTTCTCCCAAGTGAGTTATTAATATGGGACACAGCCTGGCTTTCTCCCTTCTGTCTCCTCATATAAATCCAACTAATTAATTTACTTTAACAAGAGGAATCTTTTTCTACCTCTTCCAATCTTTGTCGTTCAGCTTAGATTCTCTTAATTCAAAGCCAAGACACACAGCTTTCACAGTCACACACAGAACCTTATCCAGGAGGCTTGGGTGTGAAGATCTCTTATTCTGCAGAATCAGACCATCCACGATCGTAAACTGGGAGAAAAGGAATCTTAAGTAAAGGGGCTATCGAATGGGAAGACAGGTTAGAGAGCAGGTGAAAGCCAGGACTCATGTTCTGTCCGGTCCAATTAATGAAAGGAAAATGGGGACCCTGGCTGTGCTGGAAATCTGACATCCTGAAGAGATTTACAAATGCTTTTTAGAAAGCTCCACCACATTGCGTTTATACAATACCATGGAATGATGGACCGAGAAAGCCTACCCTTGAACAATTATATACTTCAATCGTGGGTCTCCTTCCCGTGTATGGAAACCCCACCCAAATATGCCATGTGTTGCCAGTTTAGAAAATTGTACCCCCTCCACCCCCAAAGCTGAAGCAGTCAGGGCTGGTGTTGCCCTGGCTTTTATTGCCCACTGTTACAAAACAAGGCAGACCCCTCAGGGGAAATTCAGGTCAGATGAGGAAGGTGAGCTGTAGGCAAACCAAGGGTGGCTTGGAGAGGGCCTACTGTTCCCATCAGCTTCAGGAAGGTGTGGGACTGATTTTGCATGTGAATGAGGACTAGTGGACCTTCCCAGATCCTCCTGACAGTTCCTTTAATTCTTTCCTTAGTGCCACAGTGGATTTCCTTTCTTTGTGAAAAGTGTCAAAGCTTGTCTTTCAAAAGCCAAAAAAAAAAAAAGGTAAAAAAGAGGATTTGCAAAAATAAGTGCCATGCTGTCCATTTGCACACTCGTGCAGAGGAGTCAGGAACTGCTAATGAATGTACCAGCTGTGTGTGGAAAATCAGCCAAGCTGGGGCTTGAGGCTTTCTTTCACTTCTCGGCTGAGATCCTTACTCTAGACTGCCCGTGAGAAACACGAGCCTGCCTTCCACCTTCCGCTGCAGCATGAATAACGAACGAGCAAGGGGAACAAAGGTGAGGCTCTCCTGGAATGCTAGATGGAAAAGAAGCAACTATAATCCCTCCCTTGGTCTGGTAACACCCAAAATACAGTCAAAGTCCCTCTCTCCTTTTAAGGCCTGAGACCTTTTAAACTCCACTTTCCAGGATTTAAGGACTGGAAAGTCGGGTTACCTTTTTAAGTCTGTTTCCTGTTCCTCTCCCTCCACGTTCTCTCCTCTTCCCCTCCATGCCATCTTCCTTGTTGTTTTCACCTTCTTGTTTTCTCCAGCTTTACTGAGGTATATAAATGACAAATATAATAGTAGTATATTGATATTTAAAGTGTACAGTGTGATTCGATACATGCATACATTAGGGAAGGAGTCCCACCATCAAGTGAATTAACACATCGATAGCCTCACATGTTTACATTTTTTGTGTGTGAGAGAATGCTTAAATTCTATTCGCTTAGCAAATTTCAGCTCTACAATGCAGTATGATCAACTATAGTCATTATGTTATACATAAGATCTTCAGACCTTATTCATCTTGTAACTGAAAGTTTGTACCCTTTCACCAGCGTCCTGGCAACCAGTCCTTGGCAACTGCTGTTCTATTGTACTTTCTCTGTTTCTATGAGTTCAACTTTTTTTTTAAGTCCACAGATAAGTGGTACTATACAGTATTTGTTTGTTTGTTTGTTGTTGTTTTTTTCTGTCTGGTTTATTTCATTTAGTATAATGTCCTCCAGTTTTATCAGAGTCACAAATGACAAGGTTTCCTTTTTCTTTAAGGTTAAATAATAGTTCATTGAATATATACCACATTTTCTTTATTCCATTTATATGTTGCCTGATAATTGGGTTGTTTCCACACCATGGCTATTATGAATAATGCTGTAATTGACAGTACAGATATCTCTTTGAGAGACTGATTTTGTTCCCTTTGGACATATACCCAGAAGTGGAATTGCTGGATCATTGGTAGTTCTGTTTTAATTTTTGAGGAAACCCACACTGTTCTCCAGAGTCGCCACACCAGCTCACATCCCCATCAGAAGTGTCCAGGGCTCCCTTTGCTCTCCTGGCCAGTGTTTGCTGTCTCTTGTCTCCTTGATAATAGACATTGGAATAGGTGTGAGATAATGGCTAGTTGTGGTTTTCATTTGCATTTGCCTGATGCTTAGTGATTCAAGTGCCTCTTGGTCATTTGTATATTTTGGAAAAATGTCTACTTATGTCCTTTGCTCATTTTTAAATTGGGTTATTTGTGGGGGCACATTTTTGATACTGAGTTTTAATGAGTTCCTTGTATTTTGGACATTAACTCCTTATCTATTGGACAGGTGGTTTGCAAATATTTTCTCTCATTCCATATGTTGCCTTTCCTTTTGCTGATGGTTTACTTTGGTGCACAATAGTTTTTGTAGTTTGATGTTTATTTTTGCTTTTGTTTTCAAATCCTAAAAGTCATTACCAAGACCAATGTCATGGAGTTCATCACTGTTTTTCTTCTAGGAGTTTTATGGTTTCAGGTCTTACACACAGGTCTTCAATCCATTTGGAGTTGATTTTTGTGTGTGGCATAGGATAGAGGTCCAGTTTCATTCCTTTCTCCTTTTCAGTACCATAAATGACCTAGTTACTTTCTGACTAAAATGGCTCAAAACCCCACTGTGTATGAACTTAGGGATTACTGCCAGTCCACATTCATGTGCTTTGTGAAATGAAAAGTATGGTTCACCCCTCATGCAGCTCTTTGGCACATGCACTTGTATAATAATAATACTACTTTTTATTGAGCACTTGGTCTACCCAAAGTACCACACTACGAGCTTTGCATTTGTTTCCTCACTTAGTGCAATTACTAAAACTGGGGAGAAGTGGAACATTCCTTTCTGCATCCCGCTCATTCTCTACTAATGGGTTCCTTCGTAGATGGGAGGGTGCCGCTACCCCTAGCGTAAGTCCACATGGGGACTATCACCGAGGATAAACTTGTTTCAGTGCACAGACATTCTCGTTCTAGAGGAGGAAAGGAAAAGATATCTTTCAAAACCAGTGAGTCTATGCCCATTTTGAGGAATTTGCTCACAAGCAACTTGGTGCTTCAAGGTGAATTAAATTATTTGCTTCCAAAGCTTGGCCAAGCTGCTCGATCTCTTGTGCTTTAATTTCTTCATCTGTAAAATGAAGTTTAATGGGCTTATGTCATGGGCTTAGAACAGTGCATGAGATGTTGTAAGCAGCCAAGGAATGCTAGTATCATGGTTGTTGTTATTAAATCATCACATTGACATTCTGGAGAAGGTATTTTTATCCCCATTTTACAGATGAGGAAACTGAGGCAAAGGGATATAACATTTTGCCTGAGCTGATACAGACAGTGATGAAGGCAGTGATTGTAACCCTACGTCACTCTTGCTCCAAGGCTTACAACTAAAATTCAATGTTGCTGCTCATTACAGAAATTAATATCTGGTCATGGCTGTATAGAATACAATTCCTTTTTCCTGTAGGAAACCTGAGCTGTAAAGCAAACATAAAATGTCCTGTAGACTGGACATGTGTCACACAAGAAGAATTTTCGATCCCTCTGGTAGAAAGACAGTGCTTAATTACCATGTGCCACTGCTGTTAACCTCTGCAAATAAGTCTAATTATCACAGATTAATGAACAGAGCTTAGGCACATCTAAAGGGGCTTTGCTGAGGGGTTTTCATTTCTGCATTTCATTATCTCCATAAACGCTGTTGTTCCCCATGCACACGATTATGGGACTTTTATTATTTTTTTTAGCTGCACTCTGTGAAATATCAACAACACTGTCTGTGAAACAGCTCAGGGCAGGGATCGCTTTCCAGGAAACCTTTAGGAAGCCTGTGAGTTGGGTGGCTGCTGCTTTGCTGTTTACTGATGAATCATGCCACATTGGTTCGTAGGGAATAAAGCTTAGACAGTTGCCAAGGAAACAGGTTGAGATTTTGGAAATATCTGAAACCATGGTGAAATTTCCAGGAAAAATCAATGTCTTAGTCAAGAGTCAGGTTAAGCCTTCTCTGTATCAGGGTGAGTGGCAACAATGCGAATACAGCTTGAAGGACGCATTCCTGTCGGCACCATGACTTAAAACCACACACACCATGCTGTGATTCTCAGAGAATGTCTTCTATGAATAGAACCACCATGTTAGCTATACTCATACTGGAAAGCAGCCATCGCTGGTTCTTAGGGCTGTGCTTGGCAGCCATCTTTGAATATGTGTGAGAGCTCGGAGAGAAAGTCCCTGGCGAGGAGCTTGGAAATCCCAATGTCACATGTGGCAAGAGAGCCTGCTGGCAGCTAGCAAAGGGCTTCAGCCGTGCAGAGGCTGGGACCTAAGGAAGACCTTGAGTGCAATCCACCAGACACGTTTCATTAATAAATGATTAGATTTGCAAATCTTGTCAGTAGAGATTGCTATCACAGAATTAATGAAATAAATAATGAAACATTTCCTGTGTTTCTGGCTGGCTTTCAGAGCAGAGTAGATCTCTGCCTTTGTTGCAATTTATGGCTGTCTCTTTGATCAACACCTGGGGAGTTCAAGGAATGATTTTACAGCTTCCAACACCCGCCTTCGGCTTTTAGGTTTGCCTTTATTTCTTTTAACTTGACTTTTCATATCATTTTGTGCTTTAAACACAAAGGTTCCCCAGGATAATTTCGGATAAAGAAACCCAACAGGGTAAATAATCTGCAGTGAAGAAAATCTGAATCGTACTTGGAGAAGCAACCCATTTAACACTGGGTTTGAAAAGGGGAGGGGTTTTGGCTTACAAATGAACACCAAAAAGTTCACAATTTTATTTGAATGTCTCCATTCTACAGAGCCTAAAGCTGAGAGAACTCGCAGATCCAGAAGCAAACCAAGATGCCACCCAGTGTAGGGTACCTGGCAGGCAGACAAAGAAACCTCTCAGGACATTGGCAAGACAGGGGTAGCTCATATTTCTTTTGTTAAAAAAGAAGAAAAAAAACAGATTTTTCATATCTCAAAAAGAGAACCAAAATAGTTGTGAGGAAATCAGAACATTGTTGGGTTTCTTTGTACTTAGTTTCTGACTTAGTATTATTTTAATTTGAATTCCTGTCAGGAGTGAGAGGGGCTGGAGCCCCAAAGTGTCTTTATTGTATGGGACTTTCAAAGGGCTTCATGTACCCTGGTAACATGTGAAATTTCTTCCTTGACTCTTACCAGACTTACAGTAATATAGTCGTTACTGTGTGTCTGACAATGGGTAATCTTTCAGAGATTGGTACTCTATTATATAATATTGATACTATGAATAGATTTTCATTTCTTTTCCTCTGTATCCCTACCCAGCAGATGAATCAGCACACACAGACAGAAACCCAATATTTCTTGGAAATCACAGTGAGTCCAAAGTCAGGGTCTCGATGGATTGTTTGCCCCTGGACTTACCTTCTTGCCAGTTGCCATTGTGCTCAGTTTTCATCATTGAAAAGTTACAATAGAACAAAGTTCAAGTGCATCCAATTTTTAAGCATCCAATTAAAAATGTACCTTTGAGTGTCTATTTTTTTCTAGTTTCATCCTGTGGCACAGCAATTCTAGAGGCAAAACACCTGGGACATTTCTTGTCTACATGATTTAGGTGATTTCTTTCATGACCAGGAAACTTTTTGGCAGAAAAAGACTTGAAAATGTAGTGGATTGTTAAATTGAAGAAACAAAATGAATGCTATAATTGTAAGGATCAGAACAAAACAAAGAATAAAAACTCCCCTTCGAGCTCACAGAGGAGTGAGGGGCCTGTGTACATGGGGATAAGTGTTCTCTTGCTGTAATTTTATGATATATTTATTCACTCACCTACAATTGGCTAGTTCTCTAACAAGAGTATTTATAGTTAGTTCTATCTCCAAGGTGAGAATTGGATTTTATTATCAAATCATTACTGTATTTCATTGATTCGAAGGTGAACACTTTTTTCTCAGTCCTGAAATCAGGAGCCATATCGAAGTTACCATCACCCCGGCAGCAGTTGCAGTGTGGCCGTCAGTACTATGCGCAGGCACCAGAACTTCCAGAATGGGGCCAGCTGCTGCAAAGGCAACAAGAAACCCTGCCTCACCTGCGTGCTTAATGCACAGGGAACAATGTTGGATGGAAGAATGTGCACATTGGTGACAATGATTCAGACACAAAACAGAAATCACAGATTGCAAAACTGTAGTAGGATTGACAAAGCTGACTAACTATACAAACCGTGCACAGCAAACTAAGTTTAAAGTGGATTAATACCAGCTTGTTCAAACTAATTCATTCCAAGACAAGACCACTGACTTCCAGCAACTCATCGCATTGCAGATTCTGACCTAGCCCTAGCCCTAGCCCTCACTATCTTCCACCTCAAACCACCCTAAGACTACCCTCAGACTTCCCTAAACCCTTCCCTGGCTTTTGGAAATACTGTTGAGACACGACCACGGTGGTACTTTCTCTTGCTCAGCAAGTTGAATAAACCCTGTTTTATGTGCTCTAGTGGTCTGTCTGATACAGAACTTGGGTAATTAAAAAAAAATTCAGTACAGTTAGGCTCTAATGCTAAAAACTTTCAGGACTACATTAAAGCATTTAACTTATACTTCCCTTTTAATGTGTGCATGAGTGAGATATGATAAAATACATATCTGATAAGTTTAAAAGAATTTTTGTGGCAGTATCAGATGAAAACTGAAAGTGAAGAGCATTGTTACAGTTTATTGACATCAATTTTTCTTTCCTAGTAGCACAAAAAATAATGGTGTATCATGCAATGGATTGGATTTTGCATTAGATAAAATATGGTAATGATAGCTAGCTAACTTTTACTGGAAAGTAATCATGAAGCATGGACTGTGCTAAGAGCTTTGCCTTCACTAACTCACTTAATTCTCATAGTTTTGCTAGGAGGTAGGTCCTGTGATTGCCCTCATCTTGTAGAGGTGCAAACTGAGTTATGCAGCAGGTCCACAGTTGCCTTGAATTAGACACCTAGTAACTGACGGAGGAGTTAGGGCTCAGGTCCAGGTAGTGCGCTTCTGCTAAGTTAGGATAGAAGGGGAGAAATGGCGCTCACAGCACTGTATTCTTAAAATTGGCAGAAAGCATTAATTAGAAGGATAGTGCTTGCACAAGGCATGTACTCAATTTTGGGATTTGGGCTTTTGAGAGTAGTATATTAAGCAGTTCCTTGATGCTCCCAAAAGTGAAATTGTTTCCCTCAGGTATTTAAGGAAAAGGTGCATTCTGAACCTAAAATATTTGTTAGCATATTTCTTCCAAAAAAGAGATTCCCTTGGTGTTCAAAGCCAGATATCAGGGTTAAAAAACAAGCAACCAAATGAAAACAAACCCAGCACTTGGGTCATCCATTTAAGTCACTGCTTGACAGCTGTTCTGGGAATGGCTGTTGCCACGGGTTACTGCGGAGCGCTCAGCAGCATCTTAGCCTTACCCATCACTTCCAGGCTGGGCTGCTGTCTCTCTGGAGAGATGACCCTTCTTTCCTTGTCCCACCCCACCCCATCTTGGTGGTTCACATGTAAGATTTTCTTTTTCCTCTAAAAGAGAAATGAAATAATAATATGCTGAAAATTCTCTAGATATCACCTAGGGTATTCTCCGGCTTTGATGTGTTTGTTGCCCTCTGTTTTTCCTTGTAGATCACAGCATCAGCACCACATTTTCTATAAACCTCAACACAGGGCTCCCGCCTTACTGCCTGTGGCAAGTGGGGCAACACTTGGGCATCGTCCACCAGTGAATGTACCAATCTAGATGTCAAGCAATTAATATATTCTTAATTGGATTCTTTAGAGAGTTGGCCGTGACTATATTTTCAGTACTTTTGTTGTCTTTGTTCTTTCTTTCCTTTCTCCTTCAAACCCCTTATCCTGTCAATGCATTCCCATATTCCTATTGACCAGGAGATTTGACTGAGATGCACTGATTTTCTTTCTACCACCTACTTCCCACTCTTCACACACCAAAGAGTTCAGAAATCCATTTAACATGCCTTTTCAACCCTACTTTTATGCTTTAGGGAAGAGGGGATTAAGGCGGAGTGTCTTACTTAGGTAATGCTATTTATTGGAAATATACATGCAAAACACCAGCCTCACATATAATCTACGAGGCTAATTGTGTTTAAATTTTATGATTATTAAAGCTTTCAAAATTATGAAACATATTGGCAGTCTATTACACCTCACAAAAAAGATAACTTGTGGGAAGCACTATGAGATTTTTACAAGAAATTTAGCATATTAGCATTCCCTGGTTTCAGGTAATGGACAATGCGTAAGAACCATGGCTCACACTGATGCTGAGTCAAATCAAGACTTGTCAAATAGGCTGTTGGTTTCTCTGATATTTTATTTAAAAGGAATTTGCTACCCATTACAGTTCTTTTTCTTTGCCTTTTCTTCCCATCACCTGCTCCCCAACCATTACTTTCTAGTCAGCACATGCCCCTTTTCTATGCTTTGCTTACAGATTATTAAGAAAAAAGATGTAAACCCTTAGAGAGGATTAAGGTAGACACAGCTGGTGTCAACAAAAACAGAAAGAGATGAAAGAGTATTGAGCAGGTCTGAATGGACAGCCCATGGGGCTTTCTTGTGACTCATCCTTGACCTTTACCCTCCCAAATCATGCCTAAGGCAAGTAAACAGCTTTTCAAAGCAGACTACCTTCTGGGACTCTTCATACATTTTCATTTTAATCTCTTTGCAAAGTGGCCAGAAATAAATATCTGTATGAAGAAAAGTACTATAGTTCGGACAAAAGTTGAATTTCAAATGACATGTAATAGAATCACTCTGTCACCTATCACAGAAGGCCCTAAACTGGTTATCCGTTAATTCCAAATAAAAAGGAAAGAACACAATCTTCCATGAATGTTTTAAGCATCTCTTCTGCACCATTCAAAATGGTTACATAGGCCTTTGAAAATATTGCTTGGAGGCATTATGGGTGATTTAATTTTTTCTTTGTATTTTGCAGATTATCTATAATGAGTGTATATTATTTCTATAATCCACAAAAATATTTTCAACAAAAATGGAGTTACAATACAAACCTTTAAAATATGAAAATACCACCTAGTGAGTTGTTTTCATAAAGCAATGAAATGAAGGAGCTTCTAATGTTGAACTATTTAATAATGTAGATAAATTGTCGTGTACCCAAGAAATATTTTCTGATGTAAAAGAAGTTAAAGATGGACTGAAATATTTCTTAGTTACAAAATAAATCATGTCCCAAACCAAGCAATACCTCTCCCTTTGTATATCACTCAGCCCAAAGAGAAAAAAAGATATTTCCCACGTATATCTGTGGTTGACAAGTTATAAGCAATTTTTGCAATTAGGCATACTCACCAGTGTGAAAAGAAACATGAGACCCCCAAATCACTTAACCTGTAGAATTTCAGTCTCTACTTGCTAACAAACGGGGCTTTTGAACCAGTATACACCAGAATGGTGTGTGGGTAAGAGATCTGTAATCATCCTTTCTTCTCATTTTAATGTAATTAAATTAATTTATGTATTTTGATCTAACAGTACCAGTTCCTTCATTTAAGGTCTCAGCGTACAAAATTTTGAAAATACGGATGAGGCTGTGAACTCAGTCTCAGGGTCAATGCAGACAGATGAGAAAGCAGTCCTGTTCTCATGTTGTAGGAAAATGACGTCAAACATTCATTTTTATCCAGTGAAGTGCACATTGGCGGGAAAACCTACCCACACAAAACAATAAATCTTATTTCAGTTAAAGCAAACTGTTGAGAAATCTCATAGAGAAATGTATTCCAAGTTACACTAAATCCTAAACATCCAGCTTTTTACAGACTTGCAAATCAAATTGCTTTATGGTTAGAGGAGCATTTAATACAGTGTGACCAGTATAAAGTTAACATTTTGGATTCGAGATGATTAATGACACCATATTGTATTTCAATTACTACAAGATACTTCTCTATAATAAACGATGGCAATAATATTCACATTAAGTCAATAAAAAGCATCTCCAAAGTGTGATGTATAAGTGCCATTATTATAGTATAAGTTGATCACATTGTACAATGAATTATCAACAGTAACAGGAAATCTCTACCCCAAAGCATATATTTTCATCTCGGTACACAGGGATGCTGGCAGATCACTCTCATTAGTACAGCAGTAGCCAAGTAAAAATCTCCACGTACATCAGCCAGAGGACTGCCTTCTTCCCTCAGCCTAGCTGCATACTCCACTCCCTTCAAACTATAGTTTCGCAGGTTCAAATGCAAGAAACCAACTTCTCAGAGTATTCAAGTCCAAAGGGAAACAGTTTGGGCAAGTTCATTAACAATGCGTATTCTGGAAAACCAATACTTGGGGAAAACAACTCTCAAATAATAGGTATTTATTTTCCAAAAGGAACTGTCCAACTGAGGGAGGTAGCTTGGGCACCATGAAACTTGGAAAAGCTTCCAGATGATAAGTTCTTGGCTTTTGAAATTGTTCTGAATGCTGCCTGGTTATACAAGCGAGGTCACTGATGGGCCCAGGAGCTTAAAAAATGTAGGCGTAGAAGTAGGGGAGAAGGGAGGGAAGGAGGGTGGTTTCTGCTTCGCCCCACCCGCATCCACTCTCCTGCTTGTCCCCACATGGTCTCAGCTCAGTTGCCGTTCTGAAAAAATGACTGATGGAGAGGTGCCCTGAGAGCATTTGGAGTTGCACCCTGCCCAGAGGGGTGGCTGCAGGAAAGGGTGAGTGCCCCATGAAAGAGCAAGGTGCCACTGACAGTGGTGTGAGTCAGTAAAGCCGTCCGCTGCATGCTGGGGTAGACATGCAATTGTCTGATTGCATCTCCATAAAAACGTTATGCACAAATAATCTGCAAGCTATGGGGAGGGCCATGTGATCTCCTTTTCTCCTTCCACCATTTTGAAAAATCAGTTTTTTAAACAAACTTCTCTCTTGTAGACCTCATGACTCCAGGTAATTGCTAATGATACTGTCGAGTCAAATGACTTGTTACACAACTTGAGATGTATTCCCTGAAATGGGCCATGAGAAGGAAATGGAGTCACTGGTGTGAACGAGCAAATCAGAACAAGAGGCCGTGTGTATCCAGTACAACTCAAAGACATTCAGGAAAATTCCACCACAGCGAGAGACGTGAGAATGCCAATGCCGGCAAAGAGGCAACATGAGGGGAATACGGATTCTGAAACACAGTTAAATTAAATCTACATCAAGTCAAAATTTTCTTATAAATCTGGGTTCACTGCAAACAAGTGGCTTTGCCATGTGACTCTCTGTATAGGAAACAAAAAAGGGAGATCCCTGTATCCAAATTCTGTAACTACCTCTGGCTGTGGTTTTGAGTTGTAAGTGAGTTATGAGATGACTGTGAAAATGTTAACCTTCTGAGGCCTCAGTTTCCTCATTTTGCATGATGCCCGTCCTCCAAGATTCAACCCACCAGGGATGTGGAGGCCCTCACACACCTCACAGCGTCACACTTCATACATGTGTTCTCTTAGTCCATGGTGTTATTATCTTAGTCCACAGCCACATTTGTATTTCTGAAATGTCCCAAATTCTAAAAAAAAAAACAAATGTTGTTTTGTTTGTTTGTAAATTGATGTCAACACTCATTTGGTGGCAAAACCTGACCTGAACTTATATTTATTGGTGCTGTTGAATCTCACTTAGTATGATTTGCTGCAGAAATATTAATTTATTAAAATTAGTTTGATTAATATATTTAAAATCCCAGAATTCTGAATTCCAAAACACATCTACGGCTAAGCTAGCTGAAGAACCATGAGGATGACGGTGATGAATGATGGTGATAGTCCCAGCACTTTGCTTCCATTAGCCCACTTGTTTCTTCTGGTTATGAAATTTGGTTTTGGACTTTTGCATCTAGATGTGCCTCCCAGTGGCCTCCCTGCATTGTTCCTTTGCTGCTGCTGTGACACCGTTTCTGAGAACCCACCACCACTCTCTTTTGGTTCCTGGTACCGCTCTGCACACCCCTGGTTTTGATTTGGCTCACCCTCTGCCAACCGTCAGTGGCTTCTGGGAATGAGGAACTTGACTTTCTATTTGTCAGCTAGATCAGGACAAAGACTCTGCTGTTCAGTTTGGCTGGGAAAAACAGATGGCTTGCTCACTGAGGATGGAAGAAAAACATGGAGGCTGAGGACAATTCATCTACTTATAAAATAGAATCCATTCACATGCTGGTACCTTATTTATTTCCTTCTCATCATGATTCACTGTGCACAAAAAGGCTCCATTCAAACAAAATGTTGTGTGGTATGCTCCTGTGATCAGGAACAGGAGTGCTGGCAGAGGCCTGTGGGTGTCATCTAGGACAGGGCTCCCTCCTTTTGGTCCCTCAACGGTGATTTTTGGGCTGTGGTTCCTTTGTCTCTGTCTCATTAAATGCAGATTCTATCTCTCCCCCTTGACATATGGTCATGACCCAAGGGGCCCTTTCGTATTTCCAGGGACATGCCACAGGTGTCTGCGAGAAGGACCCTCCTCTGCCTTGAGGGTGGGCCTCTCTGCCCTGATATTCACCACTGGCTTGTCCTCAGCTGCTACCAATTCAGCACTGATGACACTGAAATCTTCTCATTGTTTTCTGGCTCCAAGTTCACAGTTTAAAGGCATTTTCTTCCAAAATTTATCAATCTAGGTGTTCGTGTGAGATGTGTATGTTTCGGGCTGCATCCAAATAAATTAGTTACTAAAGAATGAAAAGATATTTATTCCAAGACAGCTTCATCTGGAAGGTGGCCCCTTGGGATGGAAACAAAGGGCATTCTCATTTAATTACACAAATACAGTGTAAATACACAAAATAAGGAGTTCAAGCTTGGCGATGTGTACTTTGTAACATAAATGATATGGGAAATAGGTGTCAATTACAGGGTTTGGTGGAGAAGGAGACTACTGTGGGTTGAAATATCAAGGAGACATTTTTGAAGGATGCTGGATCTGAAGGAGGTATTGGAATTTGTGCACATTTGGATGATGGAGGTGGGATAGAGATGAAAGGAAAAGACTAAGATAGCTGGTAAACAGTGGTGAAACAGAGGTAGAATGAGAAGGTAGCTTAGGGTCGATAGTAAGAGGCCTTGAATGAGAGGCCAAAGTATTGGTTTTTGTATTAGACGCTAGGGTTCTGGTGTTGCAACAGAAAATGTCCTTGTTGCTGCTTTACTTTAGTTAGAGGAACTTGAAAAAATGTATTAAGAAAAGAAGGAAGAAATTGATTATGCAAAATACTTTAAAAATAACATAAGCACTTTGCACGCATTCTCTTGATTATTTTAACAACCCTAGAGGTAGTTGCTTATTGTTATGTCTGCTTTTCAGAGGAGGCTTGGAAATGTGAAGTAAGTTGTACAAGGTCACACAGCTAGCAAGTGGCTGGTCCGGAATTTGAACCCAGATTTATTTGCATCCAAAGTTGAATTCTTATCTACTTTAGGATAAAGCAATGGTTGCAATAATTGAGTTGTTAGGTTATAATGATCACTATTAAAGTGATAGCAGTGGGAATGGAAATGAAGGTTGGAGGTGAGAGAGATTGTAAAGGAAGTATCCACAGACCTAGTGATTGAGTGTGAGTGGCTAAGTGAGGACAAGGCAAAGACTTGGTTTTGTTGCTTTAAGCCTTGATGTCTCAGAGAATTGTGGTCACATCAGTTGAGAAAATCAGGAGGAAGACTTGGTTTGGACGGACAGATTATGAATTATTAATGCAGCCCCAATCAACAGGCCTCCTCCTTTCTTTTATCTTTCTCCTCTATCTTGTCTTCATTATCTCTCCCCTTTATTACCAGCATCTACCGAAGGCAGTAAGATGCCCATGCTCTCTTGTTCAGGTGCTATGCTGAATCCTGAAAGATAAGGCTTATATAATGTGCAAGAGGGTAAGGATGGGTGAGGAGAAGAGGAGGATGGGGGCGGGGAATTAGTATTTAATGAGAATCCTCAACAGAATTTCTTCTCAGTCCTCAGGATTTCCTGGAAGTAGACTTCACTGTAAAAATACTATTATACTTACTTTGCTCCATTCTCTCAGTAATGGCATTGGGCCCACGGTGCAGTTATAGGACCAAATCACAGTAGGCCTTTAAAATTCACGATGTTGCTGCTGTATGGCAGAACAATATAAATTGAAAGGCACAGCCTGGATACCATCTTGTGGTCTTTGTAAGGGGAAAATTAGTGGCACTTTGATTCACGAAAGGCTATGACAGGCCTGGGCCTGTGGTGGCAGTAATATAGCCATCACTGGAATGCCAGGAGGTGGCCTGCTGTGTTAACAGCTGTCATTTTGTGCCAAACTCACAGAACTAAAAGGTTATGGGCCAATAAAAAAAAAGATGCTGCTCTTCTCCTTGGATTATGAGATGCAAGAGCAAGCACTTTGGAAAGCCAGCTACCTTGTTTCCTGCTAAAATATGTCTGTCAAAGAGGCCAGCGTCTGTGGGGAAAGACATTTTGTAAGCATGTCCGTGTCGGCATTTCTTTTCGGAATGGAGGGGTCTTGCTGGAACATTGTTCTGAGGGCTAAGTCCTGGGCCAGCAGGGCAGACTGACTTAGGATGGAGCTCCTGTAACATTTCAGTCAGTATGGTCACCAAGGAGACTCTGAGAAGCAAAATGCAGCAATGCAAAACGCCTGGGTAAGACCTGCTTCTGACTAGCCGCTTACTCTCGCTGTGACTCATGCTTATGAAGAAATACCTCATAGGTTGATGTAAAGATTAAAATGATTTAATACTTGCATCACACATAAGAACAGAGGACACACTGTAAAAGTGAGCTATGCTTATTCTCCTAAAAGATGAAGTCGATGCTTTGTTCCTTGCTCTGTCTACGGCATTTAGAGAAGTGTCTGACACATAGTAGATATTCAAGAAATATTTATTCTACAAAGGATTACATTAACGAATGCATAAGGAATTACAAAAAACCATGTCTCCCCCTGGGGGCCCAGGCAGATTTAGATTGTTGACTCAGTTCTACAGTCAGCATCACTTGGTAACAATGCTACAAAAAATGAGAGCACCATGGTATTCAGGACGTGTCTGTCATGTCATTACTCTAGCTCCTGAATGAGAAAATGAGGTTCCAGAAAGTTTGATGACCTTGTGTGAGGTAACTCAGTGAGTTGACAAAACCGGTATTAGAATTTTGGTTATTTTACTTCTCAAGGACTTCATAAGCCTGGATGGAACTATCCCAGGGGTGATTTGAGCTCTCTCTCTCTTTTTTTTTAGGAAACTGCCTTTTTATAGTTTTCCAAGGAAGGGGGGAAACCATGGGAATAAAAGGACTATCTCCTTTTTGAAGCTATGAGCTAATACAAAATGGAATCTTCGCAATGATTGGGGTGTAAATCTGCATTTCAGCTCTGGTTCATGGCTTTGGACTTGGACATGGGTTGGGATTATGACTGTAATTTGCAGTTTTGGTGACCTTAAGCAAGTCACTTAACCTCTCTGAGCCTCGGCAGGCGTATCTCTTTCAGGAGGTTAGTTATCATGCAGACTCCAAGGGTCTCCTGAGGAGGACTAAACGAGATGAAGTTAAGAGAGGATTTAGAACAGTGCCTGGCGGGAGGTCAGCTCTCAGTGAGCAGGAGGCCTTACTGGGAGTCGTGTTGGTTCTCCCTGTGCAATGTCTCGCTGAACTCTGCCATTTTATTTGTTGGATTACCACACCGGGGTAGGCCCCAGGTCTGCTACTTGTCTCACACCTCATTTTCTTTCCTCTTTGAGCCTTTCTTCATATAGCTGTCAGCTTTGTTAAAAACTCTCCCAAACTATTCATTGGTTCTGATTAGCCATTTCCATATCAAATCTAGACTTTCTGATCTGATCTTCAAAGACTTACTTTGCTTCTGCTACCCATTCCTCCCACTGCTCTCAAAGTGCGCTTTTCCATTGCCCATCTCTGCTCCGTCAGTATCCTGACGTCCCAGGTTCACCTAGCTGGCTATCTTACCCCTCTTTTAGGCTACCCAAGTCCACCTTACATTTCAAGGCACAGCTGAAGTTCCATCTCTTCCAAGAAAGCCTCTCCAATTATTCCAGTACCCCCTGAGTTACCCCTCTGAATTCTGACAGAGGTATTGAAACCTGTCAGGATAGTGCCTGATATTGATGGCAGTGGGTGCCCATGAACCATGACTGAAAGTAAGTTGCTATAAAACTATAAATGCAATCTTATATTTTGTGGTTGCATCTAATCAAGAACTATAAGAGTAATATCAACTTATCATATCAGTATAACAATATGTCAGTAAATTATACACAGTAATGGTAAATATATGCATGAGCATAGAGTAGGCACAGACTAATACCTGATATTAATTTGCTAATAGGAATTAAGTTATTTTAAAGGATAAATTTTTCTTATCAAAATATTTATGTAGCCCTGGCTGGTGTGGCTCAGTGGATAGCATGCTGGTCTACAAACCAAAAAGTTGCTGGTTCAGTTCCCAGTCAGGGCACATGCCTGAGTTGTGGGCCAGTTCCCCAGTTGGGGGCATACAAGAGGCAACCGATCAATGTATCTCTCGAACATTGATATTTCTCTCCCTCTCTTTCTTCTTCTCTTCCACTCTCTCCAAAAATAAATAAATAAAATATTTTAACAATATTTATGTAAGTGTGCAAAAATGCACAGGGAAGTTTGTGGTACCATTGTTTAAAATATCAAAACATTGAAAACACTAAATATATGTCACCAAGGCTTAAAGTTATGATACACCTGTGTACAGAATACTATGAGCTTACAGAACAGAATAAAATAGACCTCATGTATTGACAAGGGAAGATACAAAAAACAGGCTGCAGAGTAGTACATATGACTATGTTTTTGTAAAACAAACACATATTTCAAATATATTTCATGTTCCTCAATGGATAGATGAAATCTAGAGTACATATTAAACTGTTAAAGGTACTTATCTTGAGGATTTAGGAATGGAAAATGGAACAGAATAGCTAGAAGAATAGTTATTATATGTTTTAGGTGTCTATAAACAAATAAAAATCTAAGTCCTCCATGTCATAACTTTAGACCAAAGCACAAGCCACTTATAATATGTATTTGAAGTTTTATATACAATTTTGTGCTTGTTTCCTACTTTAGGAATATATATGTGAATGCATATATGTAGTTTGACTAAAAGAACTGATTTTCTCCCTCAGTATGAATTTTCTCCCAGCAATGCATGCCATTCATATTGTCTTCTTTTAACCTTAGAGCTGCATTCAGGTTTGACATTATTCTTCTAAAAAACCAACAGTCCATGTCCTCAATTTTGCAGGGATCCATTAAGGACATTTTGGATTATGATATTTTTAAAATAAGTCATGTTCTGAATGGCTTTAGCAGTGATCAGTCACGATAAATGCTGGCCGGTATGCTGGACTGGGGCATCTTGGGAGAATACCAGCCCTGGCCTCAGCTTTGTGAACTGGCAGAAGGTTTGTCTTGAATCTGCTCTTCACATTTGGCTTCTTGTGCTTGATCTCTCCCTTTCCCACTCAACACAGAATCAGAGGTCATTTTGAAGAAGACTATTCACATGGCAGACAGTGGTTATTCAAACACTTTGGTCAAAATGATAGAAGAGGTGACAGGGATGATGGTGGTATGGAGAAAGTGTGAACTTCGGAGCAGACATGTTTGGGTTTGAGTTTTGTTTGGCTGGATCATGTCTGGTTGTATGACCTGGGGCAAGATGTGGAATTTCTCTGAGCTATTTCTTTCTCTGTAGAGTGATGATGTTATCTCTACCTCACAGGGCCTTTGTTAAGGGAAAATGAGGCAATCTGTGAAATGTCTGAGCATAGTTGGTACTTGTAAATGTTAGTAGTTCCTTATCTCCTCCCTTCTCCCCAGTCCTCCTTCCCACATGCCCTTGACTGGCTCTGAGAATGTAAGGTTCTAGTCTTTTCAGCAGCCACTGGTGAGTCCCCTCCTTCCCCCGTGGTGCACTGCCTACCTGAGTCATTGCTCGGGGCCAGCTCATATGCCCATCGTGTCACTTACAGAGCAAAGATGAGTGAAGTACAGCTGTTTATTAGGCAGCCTTGAATGCGTACTCATCAAACAGTCCAGAGTGCAGAATACACCAACCCAGCAATTTAGCCATAATTATACCTGGGCCAGTTTCACCTCTTCTAACTCTGTCAGAAGCTCCTTCAGGGCAGAAGCCAATGGTTCTCCTACATCAGCAGTAACACCTTGCACAATGATGAGTGCATCTACCAAATACACATGGACTTACAGGCATTGCCCCACAGGTAGCAGGGCCTCTTTAGGTATAAACAAAGCCTCTTGTGAACTGGTTAACAGGACTTGATAAGAAAGGCCAGATCTGATGGTTTAAGCTTAATTACACTTTATAAGCAAACACATCTACACCTACACCATTGCAAATTGGAGAAAATCTTCCATCTGTAGCTATTCTTCATTTTCTCATCGGCTTTGCAGTGGCTCATTAGCATAATAGCGATGCCTGGAGGCAAGCTTCAACAACAGCCTTCGAGCACAGCAGATGTCCCTGAGCTCCAGAAAGTACCTGAGCAGGCCCTGAAAGCAAGAGGGAAAGCTTGGGAGACAGCAATTGAGAAACCTCCCAGTGAGACATTGTCTGCGGATCGCTGGCCTGCTATCACATAAAGGCCCCATCTGAGTCATTACAGCGTATTGTGTCCATGTGTTTTCTAGGAGGCTGTCAGCCATAGATCACCATCCGCAGTGAGGGGAAAGCCTCCATGGGCGCTGTTACTATTTCCCATCGGTGAATTCTATTAGAGGTCCTTGGGTTACTGCCACTGGAGCTCATCTTAACTCCATCAAAGGATGCGGATTGATTCTGTGGAATTGTGTAAATACACACAAAATGCATCTCATGCTGTCATCTGGGATTTGTATTCCTCTACACACGATCCCTTCTATATGGTAAATCCAATATCATCTATTCAAGTTGCTACGGAGAAAAAACAAATTTCTGATGCCATTTTAAAGCTGAAATACCTGCCCATTTCCTTCCTTCTCCCATCACAAAAGATTTAGATCTAACTGTAAACCATTGACTTCTCTTCTGATTTAACAACTTGATCTAATGGGAAGGGCATTTGTTGAATGCCCATTGTGTACCAAGAAATAGAAGTAGGCAGTACAGGATGATACCAAGAAATTAATACAGTAAGTTTGTGCCCATGGGAAATGTACAGGATAGCTAGAAGCACTCATAAAATTATTAAAGAGTACAATTATAAAATAAATAACAGGAAGTTCCAAATTAATACACAATTATGTCACATACATAGTGCATTACCTATATTCTTGAAATGATAAATGCATACTGAATCTTATAAAACACTGAAAAATAGCTATTTATAGGAGTCCTTTATGGTAAACAGTGTCTATAGTCAATTTTATAGTCTAATAATTTTCTCTAGTCTAATTTATTAATATTAACATTTCTGAAGTTTCTGAATCTTTCTGTTCCTTGAAGTAGGTTATATACCATGGACTCCTGAGCCAGGAAAAACATCAAGTTTGGGAGTAACCTAAGAAAGTTTCCTAGATAAATAGAATTTTGGTTTAGATGCTGAAAGTGAAGGACATGAACGGGGGTGATTTTAGTGAGAACCAACCCACACGCTCAGAGCAGGAAAAAAATAGCATGAGGTCTCCATTTCTTTCCTGAGTGGATGTTTCTCAACGCAGGAAGAGCCAGTGCTAGGACACCTGTGTCATTTGTCACTGGTGTGTGAGCCCTTTCTTTAACATGCCTTCCAGAACTACACTCCAACATATTCTGTGGTCAGCACTTCAGCAGCCTTTCAACAGCCCAAGACCATGTGTGCACATACAGACCACCCTCAGTGGTCCTCCGACCCCGCAACTGGATGCCTGGAGGAGAAGCAGGTGCTCTCCTCCAGCAGGCACTTTAACATCAAGGTCCCTCACAAACTCCCTCTCACTGCAACCAAACCCTCCCCCACTCCCTCTCTTCAGTCACCAGCACTACTCCTTTCATTGTGCTCTCTACTGTCTCCTAAGGAAACTGTCCTCCTAGGTGTTCCACTGCTCAAAAGCCCCTTCCCTCCTTTCTTCCCGGCCACACCTTTCAAAGCATAGGTTTTCTTGGATTATACACTGAATGTGGTTTAAAGAATTACCTAGGCATGTAGACACCTTGTTTCCATGGGACAATGGTTCCACAGCATGGCAAGGAGGGGTCATGGAGAACTGAGGAAGTCTTGTGTGGGAGCCCCAGACTTAGCAGGGCTGGAACCCAAGAGCCAAACACCCCCTTTGCAGGGAGGGAGACAGCACTGGCCAAATGCAGATATTAGTTCTGCACAGCTGAGAAGGAATAGGGAACATGCCTCGGGCAAGACCGGAAGCTGAGAACCATGAGCAGAGGAGCAATTTAAGGTAGAAAATACAGGAAAAGCTGAGGTTCCAACCTCAGAAAGACCAAATCCCAGCAACCACCTCTGAGGTCAGGGGGCAAGGGTTACACGTCTGAGAGTTCGGAGTGAGGCAAGAGTACACTGGGCAACAAAAAGCACCTGCATGGCTTCTTTTAGGGCTGGGGAGGGGGCTGGATGCTGCTCAGAATGTTGCGCAACTTAAAACTTATGAACTGTTTACTTCTAGAATTTTCCACCTAATATTTTGGATCACAGTTGACCCTGGGTAACCAAAACTGTGGAAAGTGGAATTGTGGATAAGGAGGACTGCTGTATACTGGAAGTCTGGTTTAATGTTACTAATTAATTAATGAACAGATCTATCTTGAAATCCTATATCCATATCTCAATGAGGAGTAACATTTCTGCAATAATGTGATAAATGTAGTCCTGGAAAAAACTGTGTTCTGCAAAAGCCCACACCAAAAATAGCAGCACTTTTGGGAAAAATAAGATTGAGGCAGACCAATTAATACTGAGGCAACATTTTAAATAGAGTACCAATAAAACAGCAATTTTAATTAAATTCTAGTATTTTATAAATCAGAGTCATGCTAATTCTTATATATATTAGAGTGTACTCATATATAAAACTCCAAAACATGAAGGCAGCTTAAGAAAAGGGATGTTAAAGGAAGTCCGCTGGTGATGGAGACAAGACCAAAATGCCGAAGACCGGAGAAAACTGAGGAGACGGTCGCATCTGACACAGAACAAGGTGGACGGAACAGTGCTCCGTGACTTGCTGCAGCGCGCATGGCTAACGTGTGCGTGGCATCCAGTTGCCATGACTGCAAAACGTAAATGTTCTGACAGAAAACTGTGTGAACTAGAGAAAAAAAGTCATGTCTGTCCTATTAACATAATTTCCTTACTCACCAATCACGGGTTAGCTATTTTGCATTCTGGGAAGATGTTTAGCAGTGGTACAAACTAGATTTACACATTTTCGGTGAGGACGGTCTAGAGCATGATTCCTCTGGACTGACACGAGTTTTACATTGAACAGGGTTCGTGATGGCTGATGAGTCTTTTGTGTGGCCTACACAGTATTTTATTTTTTGAAGTTTTGGCCTGTCCAACATTTAAACATTCAGAGATTTTATAGAAAATGTGGATTTGCTGCTCCTTATTCCCACATGGTGATAACCCGGCGGCCTGGATAGCGGCTGCTATGATTTGGGAGGCGGCTGTATTCATTTATGTTATCTACAGGGTCCTGTGGGCACCGGGGATGGCAAGACTGGCTGTGTTTTACGTTCCCCAGGGTTCTGCTTAGGTGTGTGTGGATTCCTAAGTTGGATTATTTGTAGTTTACGGAATGCCTGCATTTTGTTTATATCCATAGTACTTTTGTGGACATCTCATTACCCCAAAATGCATACTCTTTAATTTAAAAGTGACCCAGATCCATACTAAACGGGTCACAGGTAAGTGAGATAAATGAGTCCCAGAAATAGAAAAAGAAATAATGAGTTTTATGGGCAAATCAAACATTACTTTCCTAATTATCGCAGTTATATGCTTAAGGAAGATCTGTTGATCACCTTTGAGTAGTCAGTATTTTAGTGCATTCTTTTACATTTAATTTGATTTGATTGCTGTGGTTCTTGTGGAAAGACAAGTGTATATAATATCAATGTAACTTTATTAGCTGCCTCCCACATAATTGCTTTAAAATAAGCTAATTCTTCATTGCTACACCTTAAGGTTCTTTTATTATGATTGTAAACATAAACAGAACATAAAAACTTTATTATGTGACACCTTTCTGATTATTATTTTTACTGTTTATCTTGTTATTGAGATAAAATCAATATACTTTTACATACTAGGTTTTTATTTTTTCTAACAAGATAATGAACCCTTCTCTATTTTAATCTGGAAAATAAAATAAGTAATAGGCTATTTCTCAATATAATATTTATGTCTAAAAATTTTGTTTTTGAATTGGATATTTTTTTGCACCTGTTTCCCATGGTATGTAACCACCCACCTACCCCACCTCAGAAGAATAATTAAGAGTGAGTCCTATTTTTGTGTTTGACCATGAAAGGGTTTGTGTTACCTTTTAAGTCTTAACTAAAGCAGAGATTTCCTATTCCTTGACTTGGCATTTGATGGATGTGTGTTTACTGTATCAAATTTACCTTGTTCTGTTCCAACAATGATTGACAGCCTTAATTTAAGGCCAGTGAGTTAACAGCAGGTTGTTCTGAGAACGGCCACCATTCTCTAGTAGGATGTAAGTGGTCTATAGAATGCATACAATTCACAATCTCAGTTATAGCATTTCAAACAAAGAGTGGAAAGCAATAATAAAAATAAATATATAAAATACTGATGTAAGAGGTTCTTTTCTCCTTAGGAGTTTACTTGGCTAAAAGATTATCAACACCAATTGTGAGCAGGCATCTAGCAGGAGACAAGTGAATTATAACTGAATTTTGACAAGTCATTGTTAATTTAATATCCTACCAGACCTGGAAACTCAATTTACTGTTCCTTTTGGTGTTATGGCTAATTAGTTGTGTTTTCAGAGTCAGAAATATTCAGTGTATTTTTTCCCCTGTTCTTCTACCACTCAAGTGTTACATAGATAAATAATTTTACAAATTGTTTTTGGATTCTCTAGTCAGTCAAAGATCTTGTGATTTTCCACCTCCCTGTCTTTCTGATATCACAGTACATTTCCATGGAAAGTCAGGTGATGTCAGAAATAGAAGATCAAGTGTATTTCCCAGAAAAGAGTATCTCTCCTCTTCTATGCATCCGCTGATGTTGTCTCAGGCCATCTCACAGATGCTTCTTTTTCAGCTTTTGTCTCTGAGTTCATAAGTCAGCATAAAACTACTTTACACAAATTTCCCTTCCCCGGAGAGATTCTTATTTTGTATTTTTCAAAGCTTCAAATGATTATGGTTTCTAACAAGGATTTCTACTCTAACCTTTGGTAATTTTATTCATGGTGATGAAATAAATTATTGAAGAGATACTTGAATTACCTCTATTTTTACCAGCAAAAAAACATTTGAAGAAATCATTTTCAAGGAATTCCCAGTATGGAATGAAGCCCGTAAGTGTGCACAGTGTGCCGCTCGCTACTGCGAGTCTTCATGGCCCCTGGGACACAGTAGATGCTGTGAGTGACCAACGTAAGTGAGCCCCAGGCTTCTGACACACCACTTCTTTAGAAACAGCACTCGATTGAGGGTTAGGAGAACTGTCCTGAACTTTAAAATAAATATTTAGTCTCCCACCTCTTGCCACAAATGGTTTGAGACTCCTAACAACAATATCACAACCAAAATAAAGACGTAAATGACGTAATAAGCCAGGATGAATGGAATGACAACATGAAATGTGTGGAGCCTGGAGTCAACACAGTTGGCTGTTGAGCTGGAGGTCAGCAGGACGGGGTTACAGTCTAGGCTCTGTCCCTAGATACTGGTTGCCTTGAGCAAGATGCTGCGTTTCTGTGGGTTGTGACTTCCTCAGGTAGAAAAGTATAGGGGATCGCATTATTAGATGACTTCTGAAATATCATCCAGTTTTAAAATTCCAGGTTTCCAGGATGATGGGAGGCTTTCATCAATCATTCACCTGAATGTAAAGAAAAAAGTGATTTGGGGGCTGAGAAAGAATCTTGCAGTCTAGCAAGTTATCTCGGAGACAGGGGTACCGTTGACCAGGACGCAGACAGTGTGAGAGAGTATGGAGATGTTTCCACTGGAGGGGGTGCAGGCCTCAAGCTGACCGTGCTTTTATTTCTGGGACAGAGTGTGCACTTAACCCTAAAAAATACAATTGTCTTCTGCTTTGCCAGACTCTGCAAAGCCTCCTTAACAACTTTAGATGCAACCAATTTTTCAGATTGTGTATTCATCTAAAAGAATAGTAACTTATTTCATTTAAAAGAATATTATAGTTTTTATGTGATATATATTTTTATATTACAAAGATATTTTAGGCAATAAAGAAGAATGAAGACAGAAAGTAAAAACAAGCAAGCAGAGGAAAACCATGCTAAATCTCACAATCCAGAAATCATAATCATGGATTGCAGGTAAAGCTCCTTTAAGAGAGAATAGAGAAATAGAAATGTTTTTTATAATATTGGGTCACATTATACTTACCATTTTAAGTGGTAAGAATTGTTTTTAATTTAATTGAAATCTAATACAAATAAAAATAAACTGAACTAAAACAAAAGGAGTTATTGAGCTCAAACTAAATGTTTGTTCCTGAATCTCGGTTGTGGGAGAAGACTTTTGCTCAGTTTATCCTACACATTTATGTTCATTTACAAGGTTTAGAGACCAACAAATTTAATGCTGAACTCATTCGCATCACGTTATTATTTTCTTCTACTGTGATGTTTAAGTGCAACATACGCCTATACCTTAGACTGCAATTCCAGTTAAACTTGAGGGTTTGGGCAGATGGTGCCCTGGGGACAGGTACAGCCCAGCTGAAAGAAAAGGAAAAGAAGAGCCCACCTGTTTGTGTTTAATGTGTGATCCTCAGGGGGTTTCTGGAAAGGTGATATTGTGGCCCCAAGTATAAGCAGCGTGTGGATGGCATGTGCTCCTTTGCCCCCCCCAAAATTACTTGCTTTGTAAAACTGGAGAGAGGCAAGATGATCAAATTGATGTGTTGAAGAGAGCCCAAGAATCTGTCCCCAACTCCCATACCCCCCTCAATAACTCAGTGGCTTCCAAAGCAAAGAGAACCCAGGACAATCCATGAGAAGAAAACAAATTTTAAATTCATCCTTACAAAATCTCTATTTTTGACATATGTTTTATAAAGTATATAATATATTAGTGCAGTAGTACAGTATATCATTTACAAAGAAGTGAATCAAAAGATATGCTTTCAGGGTGCATACTTCAAATTTTCTTAGACGTACGAGGCCCAGCCCTGAAGGGTGGGAGCAGACCCAGTCTCTCTGTGTGTCTGCATGCATCTTTCCATTTGTGAACGGAAGTCATTCTGCCCTCTCCCTTCCGGAGAAGTTGGAGGTCCGTAGAGAACACGGTTGCCCTAAAGAGCAAAAATTTCATAAACATTCTGCATTAACTCAGGTAATTTAATTCAGATTAAAAAATGGTTTTATTGCACTTAGTTCATATGTTAATGGCTCCATTTCCTATGTTTAATTCATGTTTGTGGGCATTCTCCCAGATATATATTCTGAATTAAATTAAGCCAAAAATAAATAAATAAAATTCTAAGAGAAGACTATGAGAGATTCCTATTAAATCCCTATGTCTTAATATATCACTTAAGAGGAATAACATAAATGGACTCTGAGTCTCTCCCCTGAAGTTCATGTACAAGAGTACCTCAGATTGCTAAGAATTTGCCTCTTGTTGGCCATTAGAACACTTACTAGAATATTTATTAGTTATTAATGCAGAAAGTGTTTGCATGTGTGTGCGCATGTGCTGAAAGAAATATAGCTGTCTACTTAATGTTGGAACTAGGTTAGATTTTAATGTGTTGTACATGCTTAAAAACTAAATCTGAGAGGGAATTCAGGTGAGACTCGGAAGAGGGCCGATCACTGATGGGGCAACAGTGGAGAGAACCACACTGCCTGATGCATCTTGTGTTTCTGGGACTTGCCTAATAAATCTGCAGAGCTATTTATGTTTAATACTGTGCTGTATCCGTTTGCTAAGGCTGCCGTACAAAGTACCATGTAGACTGGGTGACTCAAACACCAGAAATCCATTTTCTCACAGTTTTGGAGGCTGGAGGTTGGACAGCAAGGTGTCAGTAGGGTTGCTTTCTCCTGAGGCCTCTCTCCTTGGCTTGTAGATGGTCACCTTCTCCCTGTGTCTTCACATAGTATTCCCTCTGTATATGTCTGTGATCTAATCTCCTCTATTTATACGGATATATGTGAGGACACACCAGTCATATGGGATTAGGGTTCACTCCAGTAACTTCATTTTAACTTTAGTTTATCTTTTTAAGGACCCTATCTCCAAATACAGTCATTCTGAGATACTGGGAGTTAAGCCTTCCACATATGAATTGTGGGGGACACAATTCAACCCATAAATAGTGACGTTCCCCAAGGTGATGGCTGCACAGTCATCCCAACACCATTCCAGCTGAGCTACAGCTAAATTCACACTGGACAGCAGCTTTCTTCCACCAGGGCTATCTTTATACATGATTGCGAAACATTTTATTCTGTAGCTGTTAAATGAAGTTTGTTGCTTTCCATGCTAGAGGTGGCTATATTCCAGAAATGAATGAAATATTTGCTGTGCCTTTTCTGTAATGAGAGAAGGATTGAAAAGAAAATTGGGGACATTAATACTGTCAATTACTATTGTAAGGTAAGGAGGAGTGCAAGTTTTAATCCTGTTTGTAGGTTTCATTTTCATGGAAAGAATTTAATTTATATAGTAACATAAATTTGGTTTATTTTCCTTCTGATTCAATTCCACTTAAAGGGACCTGAACTCTTCAGAATACACAAAAGAGGGTCAAAATACAATTCATTTGCTAAGCTGTCACATAGGATTTTTTTCCCTAATATTTGCAGTATTTTTCTTGGCTGACTAAGCACTTTATTCCCCTGGAAAATACACAGCAAACAGCTATCTATGAAATGGGTCAGGGTAAATATATTTGGTCAGGTGCAGGATAAATAGATCATAGATTAACTAAAATAGTCCAAAACAAAACAAATTTCTAAGGCATACAGCTCCAACCTGAAGGCGTTCAAGCCAAAAGAAACAAAACAAAACATGTAATGTATTCATGGCTAGTTCATATTTCTAGTAAAGATATGTTCCCTAAAGCTTTATCCTCACAGCTTCAGACGAACAGAACACCAACCAACCAGCCAACCCACCCACCCACCTGCCCTAAACTGAGAGAGGCTGACAGAATTTTTACACACTGTGAAATCCCATGATGTCATAGGCCACAGAGGTAGTTAGAGATTCCGGGACCCTCACAACCCTGGAAAACTCAATGTAAGGATTGCTGCCTCCAGATTCGGAAGGAGAATAAAAGAGTTATAAAGCCAAGTTTGATATTCTGGATAGTAATGAGTATCATTTTAGTGACCGGGAAATAATTTGAGTAAATATATGGACATATATATGAAAATATATGGAATCTATAGGGGAAGAAAATATTCAACCTGTAAGGCAAAACAAACAAAATCTATCACCTCCACCTAAAATGAAACAAACAATTTTCCTTTTGTATGTGTAAAAACAATGAGAAATTTAACCAATCTGTTAGGCATCGACTTCCAAAGACATTTGGAATATTTACCCTTCTATTTCAATTATACCAGTCTCTTAGCAAAACTCAGGATCATTTCCATTGCAACTAGGACCACAGACTGCAAGAGTTCAAGGGGAAGTTCGAGATTTCCTTCCTTGAAACTCTCTTGGATTTGATGATATCGCTGTATCTCAGCTTTCCCTCCACTTCTGTAGCTCATTTTTCCCAGCCTTCCGTGTAGCACCTTTCTCCTCTGTCGGTCCTCAGACATCGGTGGTTCAGTCCTTCATGTTCTTCTCACTCTTCTTGGGTGATCTGATTCACTCGCTTATCTTCAGCTGCTGTCTTTGTGCTGATGCTCCCAGGGCATACATGCCTCCTGAACCACAACCCATACCTTCCCCCGCCCCCACACCAAACCCGGACACTGCACAAGTACTCTGTGTTCAAAACAACATCCCAGACTGAAGCGTTCATTGTCCCCAACAGTGGAGCTAGCCCCTAAGAACACTCCCATGATCCCCTTCCTCTTGGTTTTTATGCCCTTGGGTATCCTTTCCCACATTAGATAGGGTTGACTCGTGTAACCAAAAGAAAACTGCAGCACGACGGGAGTGCTTTCCGAGGCTTAGTTATGAAAGACACTGTGGCTTCTTTCATGCTCTCTCTTGGATCATTTGCCCTTAGGAGAAGCCTGCTGCTCGTCACGAGGATGCGCATCAGCCCTTTGGGGAGAACTGGGTTGCATGCAAGATGCCTCTTACCAACAACCAGCACGGACTCCTTCTGCGTGCAAGGGAACCAAACTAGAAACAGAGCTCCAGCCCCAGTCAAGCTCCATCTGACTGCAGCCCCACCCACATTTTGACTGTAACCTCGTGACAGACCCTGAATCAGAGCTAAGCCTCTCTTGAAACTTGAGCCACAGAAATTGTGTGAAATAATAAATGTTTACTATGTATTGGGCCACTAAGTCTGGGACTCATTTAGCAAATATGTAGCCAATACTCCAACAAAACCTAAAACTTCTCCTGTGTGTTCTTCCTCGGATGTGTACACTACAATCTGATCACAGTGACTCACGCAAGAAATACTGACAACCTTGTTTAAGATGGTGGCCACAGATGTGTCAAGAAATGGATGGGCTACACCTCCATTAAGGGAATATTTGATAGAACTTGGTGGCGGAAGGTGGGCATCAGGGAATGGCAGGAATTTAAGGTGAGAGTCTTGTTCACTTGGTGTTATGTTTAATTTAGCTCAATTCCAAAAGGAATAAAAGAAAAATCCAGCCAGGTAAACTTTAATGAGCTAGATCTGTCATAAATCACAGCTTGTACAATTTCGTCACAGGACTCAGATTTTAAATATCATGATTGAAAAGAGAAAATTGTAAACAGGAGTTATCTTAATGGCAGAACAATAGTTGTTTCTATTTCTGTTTATAGTCTTGAAATGTCCCTGTTATGTATTATCTTATTTGCTGTTCACACCAATAAAGTGTATTAGCTCAACCAGTTATTACATAGATTTTAGCAGTGAGAAAAGAATGAGTGTATCAGTGGATTTTTTAATTGAAATTGTGACAGAGGACTCAATTCAAACTGGCTTAAGCTAAAAAGGCATTTTATTACTAAAAGTGCAGGGACAGGTATGGCTTCAGGTCAGCATAATTCAGTCTTCAGTGAGGCTGCCAAGATCCCTCTTCTGGCTGTCTCATTGCTTCCTCTGGGATGGGTGGTTCTTCCTAGGCTCTATGTGGCCTGTGGCTCAGGGGCTTCAGGCTCCTGTCCTGACAACCCTGATACTTAGAGGTAGAGCAAGTCTCTTCAGGTAGCAAAGTTCCGAGATTCTCTTTGATTGGCTGCCCACCCATGAGTCATCAACATAATTTTGGGATGTATGAAATGTTAACGGGCCAGGCTTAGTTTCCATGCTTCACTCCTGGAGCTGAAAAGAAATCAAGTCCATCCCGGAGCTCCTGGGCTGTGACTGGAGAAGAGGCAGTTCTCAGACTAAAGCCACAGTAGGGTTACCAAAGCAGCCGATTCAGGATGCCAGAAGACCCCAAATCAATAACTGTCTGATAGAAATCTTATATAAAAGCAGGGAACATATGTCTGATGTGTAGTTATCACCAAGAAAAAAGCCATTAGGTCTGAATGTGAAAATCAAGGCCAAGAAAGTGCCTGAGCTGGCATGAGAGCCCCGGTAGGCTGAGTATTAGATTGATTAGCACCACTGCCAACAGGTGGGGTTAGCTGTCCCACAGGTCCAGACCGTGGTTGGTTGTTGCCCTCCATCTCCACGTCCATCCACCTTCTCATTTCCCAGCTGGGCTGAATCGTCCTATATTCTAAATGTTGCCTGGAGGTCATGGCCATGCCCATACACTGATATCTCTAAGACCCTCGTGACTGCAAAGATCCCCAACACTTGCCAAACAGAACCTGAGTTGGAGGTGGGAATGGAGTTGACTCCTATGGGTCAGGCCTCAGCCTGGAGAGAAGGGCCACCTCTACCCGAGGCGGTGGATCGAAATGGGTAGCTGAGCAATGGATAAATGGTACATCCTTCATCAGCACTGATACCTCTTCTAGCGTGGGGTCTTCTGGAAGAGAACCTTCCCTCTAACCCCACAGCAGGGAGCACAGGGTCAAGCAGGGACATTGTGGCAAGGGCGCTGGGTTGAAGCAAGGGTGCTGAAATACTGTGGAAAAGCATGTTTCCAGGGAGGGGCCAAAGTGATTCTTCATAAGCCAAGTGCTGGGAAAATGTGAGTAAGAAGTGGGTAAAGCAGTCAAGGCATGATCACTTAGTCAGAGCATCCTGAGAATTCCACCCAGAGTCCTTAAAAGGCTGACTGGCCAGTAAATGTCCCGGCTCAGGTGGGTCAGCTTTAAAACCATCCAAAACACCCTGGATGCATTTCCAGGCATTTGGAAAGATTGCTAATTTGGAAATGTGTTCTAATGATAAAGTACTTTTTCCATTGAAAAAGCTTATGTATTAGTATCCTCCATTTTTGGTCTTTGAAGAGAACTAAATAATCGGAACACAGGAAGGAAGTTGAAGGACCAGTCTCCCACAACTCTTTGACCTCACGTGGTGTCACTTTCCGTTCCTGTGCCCTGATTTTGTCTATAAATCAAAAATAAGTAACTTCCTTCATAAGAACATAATGAAGATGAGAAGATGCAATGTAAAAACAATATTGAGGCGGAAAGACAAAAATACTATTTAAACAAGCGTATTATTATAATCCACATTATTACCAATAATGACAGATGTGGTTATAGTAATACATCTATGTACAGAAAGAAGAGAGTAGCGTAATTTCTAGTTTGGGTGAACATATATATAGAAATTGTGAAAAGAGTAATAACACTTAGCTATCAATTGATTTTGCCTTTGTTGTAAGGAAAGGATTGAGAATTTCCGCTTTTTAAGTAAACATACCCTTGGGAGTATGTTTACTGTACAAAGAATAAGCAATGTTTTGCATTTGAGGCCCAAACTAGAAATCAACATAACTTCGAGTTTTGTTCCTTAATTTTCATACCTTTCTAACAGTAACCACCAGACATGTTAAAACCAACCTTTTACTGTCTACCTTGGGGGTGTTTTCTAGTGTGAATGGTCATACATCTCGAAAGAAATATTGCTCACTTTTTTTTAAAGAACTAATGGTGATTCCTGGGTGGGAGTGTAGAGTTAAGCATCACACCCACCAGCATTTGGTTTTTCCCAGCAGGGATGTCTGGCAGCTTTTGTGGCTTCCAGTGATTTCACAGTTACTGTCAGAAAGGGCATCTCACCAAATTCTTCCTTCTAATGCAATTTGGTCTTCCTGAAATTTGTAATATTTTTCCAGTAGGGATAGGGAATTTTTTTTTTTTTGAGAGTGCACAGTCATGTTCAAGTAAATGCCCTGGAGAAACACTTTCAATTAAAATTCAGAAGGTTTAAAAATCCAGGCTAGAAAGGATTTCCCTGACCTACAAAACCTAATAAGATTTTTTTCCTTTCCATTTCCATTTTCTCCTTCCTCATCTCAGAGTGTGTGGAGCCGGCCTGCTTTCTTACCTGGTGGCCCATTTAGCTCTGCCCTCTAGGCATTTAAGTCAGAAAAGGCTTTAAAGATTGTTTTGAGAAAACTTGACATACTGATCTACTCTCGAACTCAGTGGAAAAATTTTAAGCTGGAAAAGAGAAAGAAACCACAAAAGCAAAGCAATAATAAAATCTTTTAGGTGAGTAAAAAAAAAAAAAATCTGACCAGGAGATAAAGAGGTAATTTGTGGTGACTGAGAGAATTAAAATAAGAAAATCTTAGAAAGCAGGGAGTTAGAGACCTGAAGAGAGGGCAGGATGCAGGCAGCTAGTGTAGGCTTGGAATGCACCGGACCCCGGTGGCCCTGTGTTCTCTGGGGCTGGCGGCCAGTTGTTGCATCCGTCTTGGTCTCATCTATAAAGTGGCATATGGATGCCTGGGCTGCAGAATTTCTTTGTGAGTACTATGTTATATTCGAAAGCGAGAGTGAAGAAACTAGGAACCAATAGACTCTTAAAATGTTTATTGGCCAAACAAAGTTTTTACCTGCGCAGGGGCGGGCTCTCCCAAATGTGACCGGAGTCACTGTGCTCCGCAGAGCAACCAAATGAGAGCCGCGCCTAGCGCTCACAGCTAGGTTCTTTTATAGAGGCGAGCAAACAATCACACAAAAGAGGCAGTTAGCTATTGGCTGAGAGAGCCCG